>VXBO01013852.1:31475-60183 GCA_013400135.1 Rhinoptilus africanus | reverse complement strand
GGGCGGGCGCCCTGCCCGGCGGGGAGGGGGGGGGTGGGCTCTGCCGCCCGGAGCCACGGTAGAGCGCTGCCGGGAGCTGCTGCCCGCGGGGAGAGGGGAACCCCTCCGGGCTGGCCCTCCTCTCGGAACGAGGATTAAAATACCGTGTTTTGACATAAGGCTTTTACTGCCGTCCGTTTTCGTTTTGGAGAGGCGCTCTCTGCAGCGGGCGTTGTAAGCATTTTTAAAGGGATCAATCTCGCATTGCAATTTCATAACTTAATTAGCAAAACTGATTGGTACTTTCTTACAGGAAAGTGCAATGACACTTAACTCTAAAGACCCTATACAGACACTTGTCTCAATTGGAGAACAAATAACAACGTCATCCTTACTTACCATTGCAGTCTGTTATATGCAGCTGAGTAAACGCAAGGATGTATGGCAAGCCAGGCAGTCTCAGTGCCACAGTGAACACTTAGGCTTCCATCCTAAGCATGCTTTTAAATTTTAACTAGTTAATCATTACAGAAGTGTTGGCAAATACTCTTGTGTCTAGTTTGCAATCGGGGAAAGAGAATCTAAGGTTCATTCTTTTAAGAGCATGTATGACGAAGATATGGTGGCCCTATGGAATACTGAGTAGCCGCTGCTGCCAGTCAGTTTTATGGGTCAGGCATGATTGGTTACACTTACAAAATGCAGCAACCAAAACCAATGTAAGAGTAATTTGTTTAGGTTATACAAACTTACTTCTTAAAAGTACAGAATTGCTCACTTATAAAATTTCACATAGGTTCCATTATTAAATACAAGTTCTTGCTCTCTAAACTTTTGTAGTACCATTCCTAAATGAAAATTAAAGCTTCCCTTTCTTGGTTCAACTACTTTGAAAGTCACTCCGACAACCTAGGGGCCTTAACAGACACAGGATGGGAAGAACAATACACTGAGTTTTAAACCTCTAACACATCTGGTAAGCTTAGTGGAAGGTGATGGGGATGAGCCAGAAAAAAAATAATTTTATTGGGACTGCTCACCTGACACTAGTAGCCAAATATGTATGTTAGTGGTGTCTGGTGAACACAGTGACAGACTGTGAGGTTCTGGAGACCTACTTGTATCCCTGTAGTTGCCCCTACGGATGGAAGCCATAGGCAGTGCATTGGCACAGAGCAACACCTTTACAAGCAGAGGCGTATGCTGTGCTCTTCTTTCTAACCAGTGGCGTAATAACTTCTTTCTGGAGCCTTCACTGAAAGGCAGAGACAGCTATTCACCTGAGCAATAGGAAAAGGCATTGCATAGTTACCCAAGAGCACGTACGTCAAGCAGCAGTTAAGAGGAACGTTTACTTGTAGAAGAATGCTGGGTAGCATGTGGGATAACTGTTTATCCTCAGTTATACGGTCCCTTTAATTTCCAACAGATTCGAAGATCACAAACAACTGTCCTGTAAAAACAAGGGGGGAAAAAACAATCCTACTTGGCAACAATGAGGTAAGTTGAAAGGTTTTTTTTAGTCTAAAATAATTTAAATTTATTTTTTCAAGTGTGATATATGCACTGTGGAAAAAAAATGGTCAAAACTTCTGTGAAAAAAAACACAGATACTTTCCCAAAAATTGTAATTGGTGGGGCTGTCCTGCATCACTTAATTTGATCAGAACTCCCTGCTGAAAGCCTAGAAATTACTGATGGGGTAATGTGAGTAATATGTACAGATGAGTAACTGTTCAGCAGTAAGCTTACAGTATTCATCTTCTTGCAGTTCATACTAATCTTGCGAAGAACAGACGTGGTGACACGTTTGAGGTGCAAACTATGGAATGCAGTGGCGGCTGGATCCTGCTGAAATGACAATTTATAACTGCCTAGAGACCAGGGAGTGCTACTTGAGAGGCACGAGTGTCGGGGCTACCTTTTTAAGAGCTCCAGTTTAGTTCCAAAACCAGGAGGATCCATAAACCCCTGCCTTATACTGAGGTTGCTCCCCTGGTTATCTGATACGTAGCACCTAGCACCTGCTGTTTTCCGCTGAGTTCTAGATTTAGCAGACCAGCTGTTACTGATGTTGCATTCCTACATTACTCCATTTGGCATGTTTCTTTTGCTCCCCCTGTGTTAATAGCCTCGATATGATCAGAATCATATTTTCCACATTAATAACCATTGTTGAGCAGATAAACAAACTATTGATAAAATGTCCAGCAAATCGGTGATAAAGATTATTCCTTCTCTGCGTGTTGCCTGAGCAACAGAAAAAGAGCATTTAGCTTCCTCCTTTCTGCCAGAGCTCTTGAGGAGCCACCTTCTCTCCCTTTTGTTTCCCAGCGATGGCAGAGCTCCTGCAATGCTGAAAATACTGAATCTCTGTACAAGTTTGTTCTCTAATTTCATCTGGATGGGTCTGGGGAGGCATGTAAATGTTCAGTAAAAAATGCAGTACTGAGACAATAAGAGATGACGAACAATCTAGAGTTAAAGAGTTACTCTAGATTCGTTTTCACAGAACAATGGATTTAAAAGTTAACCAAAAGAAGTTAAAAGCAAGTAAACATAGAAACTCCGCAGCAGAAGCGTCTGTCTTAATAGCTGAAAGTAATTGCCCTGAGTCCTTAAGATCCTCCTTATGGAGATTTGCTCAAGTGAGGGAGATGAGTGTACGTGAGATTAATGACTTTTCCTTTCCTGTTACTTTTTTTGAAGGTATTTTCACTTCTGTAAGCTTCCAGGAAGAGTTATGGGAATCCGCCTACTACGCTTCACTTCTGTGGTGATCATTGTCTTGCTTCTTGTGGCAGGCGCTTTAACAGCTTTGCTTCCCAGTATCAAAGATGACAAAATGCCCAATTTGAGAAGGGAACCAAAAACGCAGAGTCAGTCTGCCTTGGATTCATTTACTCTTATTATGCAGACATATAACAGAACGGACTTACTGCTAAAGCTTTTAAATCATTATCAAGCCATCCCCCACCTACATAAAGTAATTGTTGTGTGGAACAACATTGGTGAGAAGGTACCAGAGGAAATGTGGAATTCCTTGGGGCCTCATCCTGTCCCTGTTGTCTTTAAAGTTCAAACTGTAAATCGCATGAGAAACAGACTCCAGAATTTCCCTGAGCTGGAAACAAAAGGTAATCAGCAGTTCATATCGCTACTACTAATATTATTTTCATTCTTAAATTCTGAATGCTAAAAGAGAGATGGTTTGTATGCCATAAATCCATGGATCTGTTGGGCCACTTAATAGAATGTGGGTAATAGAGAGGAAAGCTGTTATCAGCTGCACACCACCACCACCAGCAGGCTACAGGCTGCCAGTGAAGAGTAAGGAAAAACAGAGGGAGGTCAAATGGCATTTCATGGGCTTTTGCAACTGTGTCTCTTCATTTCCCTTGTCAGACCAACATAGGTAGTTCAGCTGCTTTTCCCTTTATAGTGTAAACTTAAATGTATACTGCATATATATTGAAATTCATACTGCATATTGTTGAGTCTCTGTATTAATTTGGACTAAAATCATCTGGTAAAGACTTGATTTAATACATTCATTTTAAAACTAAGTTCTCAAGGACGTTCTGCTCTTCAGAGAAACTTCCCTCCTTAGCTGTCTGGCTTTCTGTCTCAAATCATGCATCCCTTTTAAGAGTATTTTCCCCACTCTTTTGTCTATCCATCTAAATATTCTTCCTAAGCTCTTTCCAGGAGAACCACAACAATAAGCCCTGTTTGTTTCAAGTGGAAAAAAACCCCATATGTTGCATTACAGACCTGACCTTACTCATGATTAGTAAAGGTAATTCTGCTTACTGCCCCCTTCCTAACATGCCTTGCTACTCAAAACCTATGATTTCTAAGACGACACTAGAAACTTCAACTTCCCAAGTGTTTTATTTACTCTGATAGGATTTATTCTGACTGCAAACTTAAAAAGCTTTAATGCATCTGGAGTTCTGATCTAAGAATTTTTTTTCCTTTTCCACCTCTGGATAGTCTTTTCTCTAAAATTTAAGGCAAAGATTCTTCCTTCTGTAGTTAACCATATTGAATGTTACGTGTGCAATTTATTAAACTTGCTTATCTAGAACTTGCAAATAGTGAAGAGATGGGTAAAATTTCATACTAAGAATACCGTATAAATCTTACACACTAAAGAACAATATCTAACTCTTTATTTCAGTTGTATTTTTACACAAAGTTAGTAGAATTTTAAGTTGCTTTGACAAACACTCCAAGTTTTCTAACGCCTATCTGTCCAGCTGCACTATAGATGATCAGAAGTTGATGAGGTTTTTTTATAGCCTGGCAAATAATCTAAAACTTAGGTTTGCTTGCAGTTGCCACAAAGCTGCAACCTTGCTTTAGCACTGAAATCTAAATGTTGTCTCAATCTGCTTTCAAGAAGTTACAGTTCTGTTCTGCACTTCAGCGTAATAGTCATAGAAGTTTCACAGCTAATTTGTCTAAGACTGTGCTGCATACTGTGCTCATGTATTTAATCTTTTGATAAGTTAAAAGTTTTTCTTTTCTTTTTTCCTCCCTTCAGCTGTTTTAATGATGGATGATGACACACTAGTCAGTGCTCATGACCTTGCTTTTGCCTTTTCCGTTTGGCAGGTAACGTTTTGCATCTTGGACAGCAATATTTATGAGTTACAATTGCGATTAATGGTTTTAATTAGAGTAATATTATATTGTAATGTTTTAGCATTGATTTTCTAGCTATAAAGTTAAATTTTAGGACTGAAGAAATTGCAAAAATATTCTTCAATGGTAGCTATACCTGTAATCTATAAACTTCAGATTTCTAACTCTTGTACATGAACACAAGTTGCTGACTGCTGAAGCTATTTAAATTGATAGTAGGCTGCAAAACAAAAGTATGTGGGTTTTTTCTCTTTAAGAGAAATTGTCTGTAAACTTACTTTGAGTGCCAAATACACAGCTGTAAATTGTGGATAGATGCTTCTTGGCACTACGTGATGTGGAATGAGGCATATTGTGTCAGTTTTGCAAAACTGTATTTAATTGCAACATTTATGCAGATCAAAGGACCGTATGCCAACAATTTCATTCTTTCTTGGCAGTAATCTTGAGCTCCTCTCATTTTAAAAAAGTATAAATCTCTCTTCTGAAAATACTTAACCCACATTTCACAGCGTGGGCTTCAATTTAGTTTTTTTAATTTCTTTTTTCTTTCAGCAATTTCCAGAGCATATAGTGGGATTTGTTCCTAGAAAGCACATTTCTACTCCTTCAGGTGTATACAGTTATGGCAGCTTTGAATTGCAGAACCCTGGATTTGGAAACGGAGATCAGTATTCTATGGTTCTCATTGGTGCAGCATTTTTTCATAGTGGGTATTTAGAAGACTTTCAAAGACAGCCAGAAGCTGTTTATGCCTTAATAGATGAAACTCAAAATTGCGATGATATTGCCATGAATTTTCTAGTGGCCAAGCATACTGGGAAGCCTTCAGGAGTGTTTGTGAAGCCTGTTGATATAAGAAATTTAGAAAAAGACACTAACAGTGGCTATTCTGGAATGTGGCACCGAGCGGAGCATTTGTTACAGAGATCCTACTGTGTAAATAAACTGGTTAATATTTATGATGGCATGCCTTTAAAATATTCTAATATCATGATTTCTCAGTTTGGTTTTCCTAATTATGCCAATCACAAAAATAAAATGTAAGCCAATGAATTTAAGTGGTTAGATGTTAAACAATACTCAGTGAATTGTACTGAGTTCAAGGAGAGAAGAAGGTGTAATTACTGCATCTTGGCCATCCTTATTTGTAGCCTCTGAATTTTTTTCCATTTGGCTTTTTGTGTTGGGTTTTTTTTTTCCCCTTTCTTACTAATTCTCGAAGGTAAGTTTTGAGACAATTTAAAGAATACATACTGATGTTTAGCTCTGATAAAATCATCCTCTTTCCTTAAAACCTGAAGAGCTACTACAGTTAATTAGGCCAGTTCTTCAGAAATATGCAGGCAAAAATGCACTGCTACCCTTCAGTGCTTATGTTTTGATTTATTTTTTTAAAATATAAATATCCAGTCAAATAAGGTCTAGGCATATTTTTGATAGTTATATGTTGAGATGCTTCCTTGCCTTCCCGCTCCTCGCCAACTCCTACCTAGTTCCCAGTGAAGCTATAGAAAGGCTACAGTAAACTGTTGGCCAGGCTTCTAGACTCCTGTACAAAACCCCTTTGAAGTCTGTATATAAGCTATTCTGTATTCTGAGATGTTCCTGAAGCTGCTGTGAAGGCAAGCCAGAAAAGAGTACCTTACCTTAATCTCAGATAGTCCTAAAACCATTGCCTACAGTATCTACCACTGCTGAGATAGTGGAAGACGATCTCTGGTGTGGCTTTTTTTCCTATTGTGAGTTTGCCGAGAGTTGCTGAAACACTGCAAGCAGCTGTAAAGTAAAACCTAGCAGTTGGAAATGTAAGAAACATGAATACATCAAATATGAAACTTGCATAAGCAGACAAAAGGAATGGTTGGGATATTACTTACTAATACTCTCTTTAGTACTCAGTTTTATTTTGATATTTTGCATGTACGTTGTAATAAAAACGTGCCCAAGAAAATCCTCACTTTTTAAAAATGTCTTATTTACAATTCCTAGTAAGAGCAAACTGTTCTATGTTTACATTAGAGTGCACATTTTGTAATATTACAGGTTTACTGTTTTTTTAACTACTCTTTCAAATGATTATTTGCTTTATGTTTTGGTTCCTTTCATCTCTGTTTTTGGTGGCTATGACCACGGACTTCAATTGTGCAATGAATGGGTAGAGCATTATTTTTAAAAAAGTAAGGTACAGTGATGTTTGACAGGGCTGGACTATTCTCAGTCTCTGGATTCCCTGGCTTTGTCTATAGCAAGAAACAGTATTAACAGCTTTTGTTAAACTGGGAATCTGTAGTTCTGGAAACATGTTAACATAGACCGGACAGACCTTTTCGATTGCAGTTACAGAACATGTTTGTGGTACAAAGGAAAGAACAAAAGTAGTGATTTTCCTGGATCAGAGAGAGGAATCAAATCTGGCATCCAAAGTAGATTTAGTTTCATCTCCATCAGCTTTTAATTGGTTTTTAGTATCAGTTCAAAGGTATCTATGGGTAATCAGTAACAGATAATACCTAGTACACAAATAGTGTCTGCACAAATGCTATATAATTGTATCATTTTTTGTAGTAAGCTGAACAGAAGTGGTTGAAAAATGTGACAAGTTCTTTACAGCAGGGCTGATTCTGGGTGTGAGTCTTTGGGTTTCTTTGGGAGAATGAAGGATCCTTTTCCCTTGTTCTGTCAGCGTTAAAAGGATTTGGTTTCTGTTCAGTGAAGTCTTCCTAGTACTTTTGCAAAATTTCAAGGGCAAAATCTTAAAATGGCAATGTAAAGTCTGCTTAATTTTGTTGTAATAGTGAAAAGTAACTTTTAATTATTGTGCTGTAGTGATGATTAGTATACAAACAGGTCTGTGATCTTTCCAGAAATGCAACATTCCTACTGGTAGTTTACTGCATTTATTTACTGGTCTTCTGTAATTTCTGTTCTGTGCAGTATCAACTAGAATTGTGAAGACTCACAGATGTTGTTTACCTTACTTTTAAAATGTGAAATGAACTGTCAATTCAGCCAAATATTAGTACTGTTTTTTTTTTTTCTGTTGGGGGGAAGGAGTTGTTTTGGGTTGGGTGGTTGTTGGTTTTTGCGGTTTTTTTGTTCTTCTGTATTGGTGAAAGGATTAATAGAATAAGCTTTTATTATACTGGTAAATTTAATTTGTACCATTGACAAATAAAATATATTTAAAAGATTTATGATGTATTTATTTTCAGATTATTGGCGATTACTGAAGTTTTTCAGTGCTAGTAAGATCACAGTTTGCATACAGATGAGCAACACCAAGATTTCATTTTTTAAAAAACACATGTACTTGTTGGCACGTATGTTCACCTAAATTAGGTAAGGCTCAGTCATGAGGAAAAAAAGCCATCAAAGAAACACGCCTTAGGCAGTTAGGCTCAGATAGCAAAGAAAATTCAAAGATAAGACTTCAGCTGTAGCCATAATTCATTGTGCTTAGGAACCCAAGGAGTTTCATTTGTATTTTTTAATGGCTGGTAGCTTTTTATCCCTTGACGGTTATAAAAGTTCCTTAAGATTCTTTAATGATATATACTACTGAGAGTTTATATTGTTAACAAAATATGCATGTGATTGATCTCTTCTAAGATACTATCTAGATGTCATTTGAAATGTTTTGCAGTCTAAACAGATTCATCACCATTGAACGTTCTGTAGAAATTAATGTTTATGCAACACAGGATTTTAGAAATTATATCTAAAACATATATTTAAAAAATCTTCGCTGAAAAAATCAGGATATAGTCTTAAAATGATGCAACAGGACTGCAAGAAAATTGCTTCTTTACCTATGGTTAAAAAAATGCCACAAGATGTCACTGTAGTCTTGATATTTGATATAATCAAATGTTAAAAATAGTAAATGGAATTGATTATGATACCAAAATTGTATGAGGTGAAAACATTCTTAAGGTTAGCATTTTTAGAAGGTGAAATTCATTAGGTAATAATAATAAAAGCTGTGAGACACAATACTGGAAATGAAAATTGGAGATTATTTTGTACCTATTTTTACAGGGAAGAAGAGAAAGATTATTTTAAGTATTTTCTATGCTTTCAAAGGCCCTAGCAAATTCCCACAAACGAGAACTTGTATGCAACCAAACCACTACCTGTAATTTTGCAAAAGGTATATAAGCAGTATAGAAACAACATTTGACAGTGGGGCTACAGTTTCTAGTCATGTTTGCCTCCTGGATTCACCAGCCTAGCTACGTGAATAATAGGCTATAGCACAAACTATGTATTTAGGGATTCTAGATGCTGGATAGCTGTCCTGTTACACTGCTCCATCTTTGATTGTGTTGCCCAAGATGTGTTAGTTACAGCTAATGTGTGTATGCTCATACTAGCTACCCTCAAGTAGAATGCAGCACAGGCTTAGAAATCCATGTAACGTTGAACTGCAGTGAAAGTTTTGAGTAAAAAAGGGTGTTAAAATAACTATGGTTCTGGAGAAAATAGAGTGATATCTCTTTTCTTACACAAGCTACCCCTTAGAATTGCTTGTAAATAAAAACCGGAACATTTTATTTAATTAAGAGTTAAATACAAGTGAAAGTCATATAGAACAATATAGGAAAAGATAAACACATTGATTTCCATCAAAAGCAAGTACCCTCCAGCAACCTTTATTTAATTTGCTGTTACAGAAGATTATGGTCTCAGTCTTGCCAAGCATCTTGTATGGAATAGTACTTACTACTGAAAATAAGATTTCTTACCTAACTTCACAGGACCAGGCCCAAAGAGAGTCATATTTAGAAATACTAGTTCTGGAGCTATGGAAAAAAAAGGAAAAAAGAGGAATGTAAAAACACAGGTACAAGTTGTTAGAACCAATACCCAAAATAAGCAACTATAAAACAGTTGGACAAGAGAAGTATTTTCTGTAGTACTTCAGCCTATTTGTAAGTTTATCCAGTGCTTATGACACTAGATTAAAAATTGAAGAGTCAAGTGTTTCACGCTCATGCTTAACCTCATCTGCAGGCCCACTAGAATTAATCATATGAACTGACAGTTACAGTAGGTTATTTATAATGTTAGGAAAACATGGTGATAATCATGGGGACCTCGGGGCTGCTTATTGCTTTGTATTGCAATGTCTTTTTAAAGTGTTTCAAGGGTGTGAGGGTTTTTTTGTTTTAGGGAAGAATAGCATCCTTTTTTTGTCCCCTCAAGGTACTTCTTTGCAACCTGTTCCTTGTTTAGTTGCCAAAACGACATGGACCGTCTGCTCTGTTTGGTGCCTACTAATTCTTTCTAAAGGGGAGGGTGACAGAAGAAAGGCGTTTCGGACACTTTCAATGTTTCCATTTCTTTGTCGGTAAGTTAATTGCAGACTACAGGCCAATTCAGCTTTCGCAAATGAAACACCAGAAAGTCAACCTTTCACTTTTTTCAAAACATCAAACTACAAGCGATTTTGCGCAGTTTTACGGCAGAGGCACGGGTGAACCCCCGCACCGCTGGGTGGCTCCTCGGCAAGAGCGAGAGCCCGCAGCGGGAAGGGGGCTCCACGCCGTACGGGCCCGCGTCGCCTCGAAAGCGGCTTCCCCGAGGTCTTCCCCTCAGCTCTCCGGAGCAGCCGGAACCTCCTCGCCTGAGGTGAGGCAGGGAGAGAAGGAAGGCCCAGCGGCTGACGGGAACCCCGCCGGGCGGGAAAGGAGGCGGCTGCCTGCGGGCGGGGCTGCGCGAAGGGGAGCCCCGCTCCAGGGGTGCGCCCGGCAACAGCCCTCTCTTCACCAGGCACCACTCGCTCATTGGCTGGAGACGTGGGAAGCGGCTTTGATTGGTGGGCCGGCGTGTCTATCAGGCTAAACGCTGGAGCCCGACCCGCACGGGCCGGGACCCCCGCGAGGAAGCGTCCCGGGCAGGGCGGAGAGAGCTCCGCCGGCGCGGCGCTTCCCCTCTCCCCTCGGGCGGCGTCCCGCCCTCACCTCCGCCCCGAGCTGCACCTGCACTGCTGAGGTACCGGCTGCGGCTCAGCTCTGCCTCCCGGCCAGCGGTACCTCTGCCTCCGTGAGGCGTTTTGCCTCGGGCGGGGGTAGGGGAGGCGCTGGCCGGGNCCTGGCCCCTGGCGGGCGGCCCCTCCGGGCAACGGGTCGCTTCCCAGCGAGCGCGCCCCGGCCCCGCCGGGGTTGTCCGGGAGCACCATGAGCTCGGAGCCGCCCCGCGCCTCGCTCCTCCGCGCCCTGTTTAAGATGGAGCCGGCGGCAGCCGCCTCCGAAGTATTGGGGGGAGCCTCGGAGTTCGTGAAAGGTGAGAACGAGCTGGGGAGCCCTCCCTGTCCCCTGGCCGCGGGGGGTCCCGCCGGCCGGAGCCTCCCTCAGAGAAAGAAACCCGCTGGCTTCTTTCCCGGCTTCCCCACCTCCCTCCCCCGGCCCCATGGGCTTCGCTGCGTGCCCGGCTCGGCTTGCGGTCCCCCTCGCCTTGCGGTTTTCGCGGGCCGCCTGCCCCTCGGTTGCCGCCGGGCGCGCCTAAGCGGCTCCTTCCTCCTCTCTCTTTCCGGTAAGCAGCGGGGCCGGCACCTGTTGCTACGTGCTGGGTCAGAAATCCCCCCCCGCCGCCTTCTCGAGTCCCTGCCGAGGGGTGCCCGTGGGCAGGGCCCGCGGCAGAACGGGTACCGGGGCTGCCGGCGGCTCCCACGCAGCAGAAAAAGGCTCGGGCTTTGCCGTGTGCCTCTTCCGCCGCCGGGCCGCGGCGGGGCAGGACGGGGCGGCGGGGTGACAGGCGTTGCCGTGGGGAAGCGGCGACCGGCTTTGTCCGCCCGACGCAGTTGTCCTAATCTGCCTGTCTTTCAGATCGGCTGTACTTCGCCACTTTGCGAAATAAACCGAAAAGTACCGTGAATACTCACTACTTCTGTACTGATGAGGAGCTGGTCTATGAAAAGTAAGTGTCGCGATCTACAGTGTCTTGCATACTTAAAAGTGATCACCCAAGACTCTTCCCAGCATGCTTTAATACTATATAGAATATTTTTGTCCCGTTTAGGTACTTGTACAAAGCACGAGTATAAAGTTAGCCCGAATATATTTATACTTTAGCTGCTGAAACTAGCTTGACAAGATTGCTATTTAAAATAAAAAACACAAAAACAGCTACAAGACCAGTTATATGTCTTAAATTGTGGTTGAGCTAGGGGAAGGATATCTGAGCTTTGTAAGATTTGTTTATGAGGTGGAGAAGATCAAGACTAATTGCATCTTATTAAATGGTGTCTTAAATAGAATACTGTTGTTTGGCATGAATAGATGAAACAATAGTTTGTTTTATTTTTCTGCATAGAGAGTATGAAGCCATCACCTCATACAGAATCATAAAAATGCAAAGCTTAAATGTGCTTTTGAAGAACATCTGCAACTTTTTTTTTATAAATCTGCTGAAGGTTTTGAGATAGCACTTCCTGTTGGCTTTTGTAGTTTTAGAACAGCAGAAAAACTTATGTGAAGTAAAAGCTTCATGTGTTTGGAAGACACAGTACGTAAAAGGTCAACAGTAAAATTGATTATAGTTGTGAATACATTAAAGGACATAAAATACATTAAACAAATAAAGTAATCGCTCTGTGCTGTGGTTAAAAAAAAAAATAGTTGCTGTACCCTGCGTTCCCAGATCAACTGTTTCCTGTGAGTTGCTATATCTAGCCATTTCACAAGAGGTTTGCTGCAGCACAAATGAAACAAAAAACATGGTCCTGTGTTAAGTACAACTTTCTTTCTGTGTGAGTTGAAGAACTTGTCAGCATCAGCCATTCTTTCTTCCCTTCTCCAGTGACTTCAGTACTGCTTCTGTGAAGGTGTAAACCAATTTTCCTTGGTTTCTAGCTTCTTTCTATGTGCAGCTTACAGTTTTAGTGTTTCTTTTCTGTGTATGTTTTCAAGTCTTCATTATCTTAAGCTGTGTGTCCTCGACTGGAGTTACCGATGATTCGTTCCTAAAACTGACTCTTGTAATTAACTGCTTGGGTTGGGAGTAGGTTCTGTAATGATCATTAATTAATTTAGGTTGGAAGGGACCTCAGGAGTACCCTAAGGCAAGGTTGGCCTAATATTAAAATCAGAATTCAACTGGAGAAGATCCTGAGCAATTTGTGTTATATGAATATGTTCCACTGTCTTTAATGAAAGAAAAATGTGATCTTTTATCTTTTCTAAGACTTCTGTATTATGCTTGTCCTGAGGTGTTCTGTTTCTAATTCTTAATATGCATCTAGGAAGGGTGGGATTTGATCTTGTGAGTGGGAAGGGGAGCAGTTCTGTACTCTGTCAGTTACAGGCAATTGTACTAACCAAGTGCTGTAACTGGGGCATTTTGTGTGAGGACAGTGTCATATTAAAAAAAAAAAAGGTACTGAGAAAGTTGGGGGGCACAGGGAGTAATTTTTTTTAACATGTATAAAGGAAATTCAGTAAGTATACTCCTTAACCTAATTACCTGTTAACTACATACCAGGGTGTGACTTGATACCAGATATAATTACAAGATAATGAAAGGATGAGAAGTTTCCTTTATCTTCTAGGGCACATCTAAAGACTTTGGACTTGTAACTCAAGGTTTATTTTCTGACTTGATAGTTCCTAATCTATTTGGCCATTTTAAAGGTATCATCCTATATCAGATACTGTAATAATATGTTTGTGCTTTCAAATTAAGTTACTAAAACATCGTAGAAATTAAGTGACAGTTACCAGGTAGTATGAATGAATTTTGTGTAATAACCAAACTCTTTTGCATAACTGCTAAACTTTCCCCTGACCCTTGTATTGCAGCATGTATTACTGCAGTAATGCAGCAGTGCATGTATTGCACTACCTGCAATATTTGGTAGTAAAACCATGCCTGGTTTTATTTTTGGGGGTTTTTCCCTCTCTCTGCTCTCTTATCTCCAAGGAAGTTTATATTGTTTCAGGGCAGTAAAAGCAGGTGTCAGTAGGGTTACCATTTATATTTTATTTCAATGTCTTTCTGAAATAGCAAAGCTAGAGCTAAAATGAGGAATAGAATGCAAGTCTTTTGGTTCTTGGGGAAATACTGATCTCACTAGCTTTCCTTCT
Source organism: Rhinoptilus africanus (assembly GCA_013400135.1). Classification (NCBI taxonomy): domain Eukaryota; kingdom Metazoa; phylum Chordata; class Aves; order Charadriiformes; family Glareolidae; genus Rhinoptilus; species Rhinoptilus africanus. The sequence goes on along the minus strand of VXBO01013852.1, from coordinate 46,468 downwards.
CCTTATGCTCATCAGCAAGCTTGACATCAGTTTGTTCTGTTTCAGAAGCTGTATAGCAAAATGAGGGGCCTTCCATTAGGGGTTGTCTGTAAGTAGTAATAGAGCATAATTTTAATAAACCAGGTCAGATCTTCTGCTCACTTTCCCCAAAATGCATCATTCTTACTTAGAAGGTGACTAGAAATAATTATTACATGATGGCAAAATAAACATTTGGAAGTTAGTTTGCAAGTGGTTTCCAGAGCCTTCATTTGAATGGCCTGCCTTTACTGTTCCTGCTGATCAGAATTACGTGGCCACTTCTGCTTTTTAATCAAATGACTTGTTGAGATTGTTACGAGGAGGAGGATAGGAGATGATGTCTACCCAAGTACAAATCCTTGGAACCTGTAAGGTACGTAAGTAATCTGGTTAATACAACTGTTGATTGACTTAATTTGGCTTAGATGCATCATTCTAGTGACAGGTGCATGGAAGTACACTGCTTTTCTTTGGGCTGTTACTCTGTTAATTTTAGTGATAACTCTTAAGTATGAAGTGTTAGAGAAATATATTTAGCTGACTTTACTTGAGGTGTCTGTTTGCTTTCACTGAAGCAATATATGATCTGAAAACCTCATGAATATGTAGGTTTGGGGTTGTCTGATTACAGAAAGTGTTACTGGATCACATAGTATTTAAAATCTCACTGCCTTGCTTCTGTTTTATTCCCCATTCTTGAAGATACATGAGGAAGTAATAATGTGCATTAATAGTACACCCCACCTATTGAAACAACTGTAGTGATAGATGTAATGGGTTTGGAAGTTTAGGTCTGATAAACACTGACTTGTTCTTGCAGTTTGTCATGTGATTTATCACTAAATTGTACACAAAGTGTGGTTATGTAATCTTGAGTCCTTTACTCTTCAGTTTTCATTTGAAGTTGTCAACTCTTCTAATGAATGTGTAACACTGTCTTCACTTATTTAAACATTCACACTTTTAAAAATAATAAAGATAGGCTTAAATGCTTTTAAGAACGTCTCAAATGCTAGTTGACGAGGAACTTGCTACTAACACTGTCATTATTTTAGTTAAATGTGCTGCAATTTAACCTTGAGCCTATTATACTGGGGAAATGGCATGTAAATTCCTCAGCTGAGGGAACCAGAAACCTGAATGAATTTATCTAATTCTGAATTCTCTTTTTTTATTGTTCTGTGTCTGTAAGATTTTGTCAGTCTTTCTGAAACTCTGAGGTCCCTCCTGAGAGAGTCTGTACTGCTGCTCATAAAGGAATACAATCTTTCAGGGTAATGTAGAGCAGGTTACTATTGCTTCAGGAAAATGGAGTTAAAGAGAAATAATCCAACTTGATGAAGACTGTCATTTGGCAAATAGACAAGCCTTGTCTTGGCAAGGCCTCCATTAATGAGTTAGGCACTAGTAAGAAGCTTTTTATTCTCTAAGAATAGCGTCTTTCATGTTTCACCTTTCAGTAAACAGATCTGTGTTGAGAATACTACGCTTGACTGGTTTTCACATACCTTTATCAAAGCAACTTTTGATGTCCCTTTTATTGTTGAGTAGTTTCCTCAAAAAACCTTAAAATTTAGATAATGAGAAACAGTCATCTCCTACTGATAAATTATAATGTCAGCTTTTGTAAAGCATAATGTTTTTTTCAGTCACTTTTTCTGACTTTGGATCTCCTGTATAAACAGCTTTTGCAGATCTAATCTCTGACATCTTGTGAACAGCTGTGAAAGTAGTTAATATGATATTCTCCGTACATCCTATGTTTTATACTAAAACTTCCTTTCAGCGATGGTATGTTACTTGCCCATTTCATAGCAGTCTTAATGTTAGCTGCTACTTTAAGTTCAAGCATCAGTAAGTAGAATAAGACTCTCAAATGCTTAGCTATGATATTAAATGAGTACTGTTAGGACTTTGACTTGTAGGACTAGTTTCCTTCACTGCGTGTGTATATGCAAAGCAGTTTTTCTTTCCTGTGAGAAGAGTAAGGGTTAACTTGTTTGTTTTTAGTTTGGCCAAATGCTTCTTTTCTATGACTACCCAGTAGCAGAACTTGCATAGGAAACCTGAACTTCTCTGTTGTTCTGTGGCTTATATCATTTGAAAGGGAAAAGAAAACTTAAACTTAGCCTTGTTACAACAAACAGAGTGGTCGCTTCACACAGAGAACAGGGAGTTCCTTGTTCACATCAGTAGCTTTTGAACTTGACTATCAGATGACCAAGATAACTTAGTAAGCTAAGTCCACAAAACACAAATTAGGAAATTGACCGACTTCTATCAATGTGAATGTAAATACAGAGCAGAGAAACTTCATTTACTAATACCATCTTTTGTATGTCTAGTTCTTATGCATGAGTATTGAAGAGTATACTCCAGCTTTATTTTGCTTTCCATCTTAATGAGTTTAAATTCACTGCAAACAAGGAAATCGGAAAAATCTAAGAGCTAGGAGTGGGAGTGTCAACGTTTTCTTAAGACATGAACTACTGATATAACTTTATATTTGAAACTTGTAAAGTGCTATCCCTTTACATCTGTGATGGTTTCTCCAGTGCAACAGTTTCATAAATTTTATACCGTATCTGCCTTCACTTCTTTGTATGAAAAAGATAAAACCAATTGCCAAAAGTATTGAGACTTTTTTTTTGTTTGCCATGAAAGGGTAGCAGGGTAAGACAGATCTGTTTTCTAGGCTCCAATTTTGTATTGGACAGGAATGTAGCTTGTTATAGGAAAGCCCTTATGAGGAATTTTGGCTCTGTTAAGATGACTTTTTTTTTTCCATTGAGAGTATGTTTTTAACATGACCTGAAGATACTTCTATAGGGAAACTTCTTATGGGAGAACGTCTCCACTGGTACTTTGTTCTTGGCATCAAGGAGCATTGTATCAAAAATGCATATATCTCAAATAGCTACTTAATGATCTATAGTTTGGATCTGTGAGTTGCTGTTGGATTTTGAAGAATCTGGATCTTGAGGAGGATTTGGAACATTGAAGGGGAAACGGAGTGAGTACCTGGTGTTTCGCATAATCCAGAGCCTCTGCATTATTCTTACCTTCAGATGTGAGCAGTGGGGTAATATGTAATTTCTAGGGTTACGTTTGCTGTATCACCCTTTCTCTAGTCAGAAGTGTGCAATCCCTAAGTAGTATTAAGTGTTAGGGATTTTGTCTCAGCCCAGATAAGAAAGCTCCTAGCAATTCACGTGTTACTAGAATTGGTGGGGCTAGAACAGAGGGACAGTTCCATTGAGCATCTCACCCCATGTGCTTGAGAAATAGGAAGGAGGAATGCACTCTAGGATAAACAGGACTTGGAGAAAGAAGACTGAATAGGTAAGATTCCCTGACCAGCAATCAGGTTGTAATAAATGAGTGGATTTCTTCCAGAAATCCAGTGGCTTTCATCTGGAAACTTTGTTGCATGTAAGATGTGTTCGCCTTACGATTTGAAGCGTTTATCTGTAGTAGCCAGCTGGCTGCTTCTGCAGTAGCTGGTTCTTGCACTGTTTAAGGGCTAGATTCAGAGCACATGCAGCCAAGGGCCTGACTGTGCGGTGACCTGGATGTTCTGGTAATCCAGCCTAGGAAAGAGGGAGAGAAAAGCAAGTGGAGAATGTTTTTCTTATTGTAATTCAGTCACATAGCTTAATTTAAATAGCAATCTGGATCTTTGTGAAATGCTGAAAAACTAGTGTAGTTTTGCAGTTAGGAAGCTGTATTTCTGCTAGTTCCTAAAGTTCTTGTGGTTTGAGTAATTGTGAGCTTGTGGTGCTCCTCTTTTGGCAGAAAAATGAGTTTGTATGGTTGCTCATCTCCAAAAGGGCAAGCTTCCTACCTGTACATACACCAGAAAATGATTGCAATTGCTAAACTATGCCTCTGTTTTAAAGTTACAAAACCAGTAATTAAGTTGCTACGCAAGTAATGTCATCCCTCTGTGCATTATTGCATTGTTTGAACTGATTTGGTGGATCTGTCCTGTTTTTTTCCCCCAATATAGTAATTAGCTTTGGACCATATTCGGACTACTGTAAATGCCAACAGCCTGGTAAGAAGGATAGACACCCTCCCGTTCCATCCCTCATGTGTAACAATGACACTGAACTTAACACTGGTCTGTCATGAAGAAAAGAATCCTGAAATAGCTTTTCAGATAGAAGTATCTGAATATCCTTTGGTTTTGTATCACAGAATTGTAAATGAGCGACAGTATAAAACTACTGCTCTGGTGTATTCGTCTGTGAGGGGAAAAGGTATCGGGCTTAAGTAGTGCAATTTATCTTTGAAAGGTACCTTGATACCTTGGCTATAAATAGATTAACTGTGATGTTAATATGAAGGTTATCAATTAATTTCAAAGTCTGACAGGCTATAGTATTCCTTCATTGACCATAAACAGACTCCAGCTGGTAGTTCAAGATACAAAAGCTGTTTGTCATTCTGCTGCTGTACTAGTGTCCCTGGTATCCAACTGCTTACTAAAAAGTGACTTTAGCATTCAGAAGAGGTGCCCACGGCTTGAGCCTGACTCATGGCACCTTCCCGTGGCCTCCCTTGGAACTGCGGTCAGAAACAACTTGAGTTGCTATCTCAGAGTTGTGGACTACATTACTTTCACCAATAAATTCCCTGGAAGAACGTACAGTAACTGCTTGCATGACAGAGTAGACCAACGAGCTCTTTATGGGCTGGCCTTTCTAGGTGGATGACTGTTCCTATGATACAATACAGCAGATACCTCAGTTTTTACGCTATAAGAACTGATAGGAAGGAGTGGTTCTAGGAGTCTATTATAAGGAGAATACAGGTACAAGAAACTTGTGCTACTGCTTCCACGTAGCATTATGGTAGTATTTTTTAAGTATTTAAATATTCATGTAGTATATTCTGGGGGTTTGCTGCTGCTTAGTTTGAGAAGCATAAGGATAGCAAGTTTCCATGGGATGAGGGGGAAGAATAATTTAAGCTATCATCTAAGTACTTGATTAAAACTAAACATAATTAAATGTAGATTAATACCATACTTGCCTTCTGTTCCTCACATCTGGTTCCCACCTCCATTGTAAATGACTGTCTCTCTTAACTGGCTTTAGCTTCAGAGACATCCTAATTTTTTATTGTGTATAAATGCTTATTAAAACCTCTAGATAGAAAGAAAGTCTTTTACCTGTAAAAGAGATGGAAGTAAAATAATATTGTGTAGATTGTTGTCAGTGACTATCGTATAATAAAATTTGATATTTTAGTGTTGTCTATCTTCAACTTTTTGCCAGATAAAATTCTTTATTCAGATGAAGGCTTGGTGTATCATTTCCTCCTTACTCCCCTCAGTCCCTATTTCACATCTTCCACTTATATTTAACTCTGTGTCAAAATTCTCTTCTTAAGAAGAAAATCCTCTAGGTGAGTCAGGATCAAGTGTCTCTAATTCAATGACAAAAGTGGTCTGTTATACTAAAAGTAATGAGGGTGCATAAGATTAAACCCTGCTGTTAAACATTTCAGAAACTGTATTTAGTTCTAAGAATATAAATTGAAAAAGGGTTTTGTAGATCAGAGTTCATTGACTTCAGTACAGAGCCTTATATTATTTTTTCAGAGAACTCTTTGATTTGTAGGCTTGTAAAGCACTTGTTTCACTTAGCCCCATTCAAAAAGGACATTCAAGCTTATTCCAGTTTAAGAGGTATTCACTGGAGAACGTTAAAATTGTACATGTAACAAATAACCTTTCTCCCTCAGATATCTACCACAATGTTCTATCAACAAAGCCAATGGCTGGTTTATATTGCCTAGTGGTGTTATGTAGATCACTTGGAATTGTCAGTGTGTGCTGTATGGGTAATAACGCAGGTGCAATAGTGACCAAAACTGCCTTTCCTTTATGATTGTGTTTGGATTCTGAGAAAAATCTTGTTTGTGTAGCATAGGCAAGCAGTAGTAGTACCAGAGTCTTAAACACTGATATCCCTGCCCCTCTCCCCCCACCCATATTGAGAGGCACAGCATACTTAATGGTAATAAGTGGTGGGAGAAATAGTCAATCTAAGATTGTGACATCTTTAGCTTGGTGGCTGAGAGAATCTGAATAACTTTATTTTGTAGAAATACAATTACTTCATGGATAGACTCAATAAATGTATTATCCTTATCCTCACCAAAATAGCAAGTAATTTGTTGATTGTAGATAAAATGGTCTGTAAATTCATTTTAATGTGTTTTTCCTACATTTCTGTTTGAGATCAGTTATGTGGAAAGGTAGAAGTGGATATATGACTTTATATTGATGTACTTCTAGCAAATGAATAGTAATAAAAACTTATTATCCTAAAGCATAGCTGTACTTCAGTGCTTTAGGTGAACTGTGTATTCAGTTATATCTTTGAGCTGATCAAAGCTACTTTGTTCTCACTGGATTAAAAAAAAAAGTATTCTGTATTCTAGTAACTATCATATCCCACACTTCTTCACAATACATCAAAAAGTATTTTTACAAAATAATCTAATGCTGAATTCTACTCTTCCATCACGTATTTAAGTGAAAGAATACTCTAAAGTTCATGGAACAATATAGGGTGTTTCTGTTTTGATTTAGAGAAGATGTTAATGGAGCAGAATGGGAAGAGGTGTTAGTTGGCCTTCTATATAGCTTTCCTAGGAACTACATTCACTCTAGTGTTGGAAGAGCTCCATTTATAATTTCCTATTTGTCGTAACTCTAGTGGTGTTAGAGCTCCATTTTTAAATTCCTGCTTGCCATACATTGTCCTTCCTAGAAAATTTTTTTTAACTTAATCTCTAATAAAAATTGTAGGGGGGGGTATTTTAAAAATAACAGTAACTGTTGACCTTATCTGGCAGACTTGTCTAAGAAATGATGAGGAATTCTGAAGTTAAACCCTGCTTTACTGCTACTGCAATTTTCAGTTAGTTGACTTCTGCACAACCTACAAATAAAGTCCTAAGAGCTGGACAGCTTAGTCTTTGACCCAGCTGATAAGCTTCTTTAATTAAAGCATTATGTCATAATATTTTTTTACTAATGGGTTAAACTGAATCTTAACAACCATGTTGTTCTGTGGTAGTGTAGAGCAGATGATACTGAAATAGCATTGGTGTGGCAGGCACTGTCCTAGACAGTGATCAGGCTAATATAATTGTCTCTTTTTGCATGGGCTTGGCTTTTTTTGTTAGAGAGAACGTGGGGAGGAGTTGTGTACATAAATAATAAAGTTGTAAGCACCAAGAAGATAGAGCACTCCTACTTTGCTCTTGTGTCCACTTAGAACAGCAGAATGGCTGAAGCTGGAAGGCATCTCCATAGATCAGCTAACCCAACCCCCGGGTTTAAAGCAAGGTCCACAAGAGCAGGTTGCTCAGCCTTAAACAGTTTGGTTGTAACTCCACAACCTCACTGAGCAGCCTCTTCCCGGTGTTTGACTGCTCTCAGAGTAAAAGTTTTCTTCTTATGTTTTAACTGGAACACTATTTTCCTGAAAAATAAAACCCCTGCCATGGGGAAGAAAGCTTGAAAGGTACTATCGCCTATTCTATCATCTGATTTCAGGAAGTTTTCACTACTTCAAAGCCAAGAAGTAGTAGAACATAATTACCTTTCTCTTTTGTCATTCCCTAAATAACGTGCATTCAGATGCTGATGGCCTGTTTTGTTTGTCAATAGGCAAGAAGTGTCCTCTTTCTTTTATCAAAAGACTTAAGGCAGAGCACATTGAAACCGTTTAAGTTATAGTCCGTTTACACTGTGATTTATAACCTGTACGTCAGCAAATTTTCATAGAACATCAAGATAAAGACTCTGTACTCGAAAAAGAAAAATACTGAAGAAAGCTTGCAACTTAAATGTTGATCAGTTTTGCACAATGAGTGGGGAGGGAGAAACCTCTAGAGGGCGTCACTGTAAGTTGCTTGCATAAAGGCTACTATTGCTTGTAAAGGTGCCTGGGTGAAGGGTTAGCTGGGAAAAGCGCTGTGAATCCCTACCAGGAGCTTAATTTTATTGTGCAGTGATTTACCTGTACAGACTACTGCTACTAGCCCTTGGCCTAAGGACAGTGATTGCTGCTTCAAAGTTAATATAAATGTTTAAGAAGAATCTAGCAGAGAGAAACAAGAACAATCAGAAGATGTTAAATAATAAATGGGAAGAGCAGCCTAGAGACAAGAGGATAGGGGGGTACAAATTGAAACATAACTATATGTAAAGTGTATATGTCATACATACTCTCTGGAATAGTGGAGGATGGGATAAAAAGAATTAAGCTTAAATTTCAGACAGGTCAAGACAGGAGCATGATTAAGTAAATTTTACTGCCCTTAGGAAATGATATTTAAGCTTATTCTTCATAGTATCTAATAATATAGTCTCTCCTTAAGCAGTTGTAGAATCTTTATCTAGATGACATCAGGATGGCTTAAAGGGGAATAGATCATGTCTTGAAGTTCTTAACTCTGTAGTCTTGTCCAAAACCAGACTGGATATTGTGGGATAAAGAAAAAAATTCTGTAGTTAGTGCGTGTATATATTGGAAAAGGTAATTCCTGGAGCATCTTAAACTGAAGTGACAAATGTTTTCAAATTAATTGTTATTATACTCTTAAATAAATCAATAAAGTGCGTATCTGTTGCACCATATATATTGGTTGCTTAGTATCTTCCAAAAATTACTGATTTGCAGCTTTAACTGTCAATAACATGCATGTTGAAATTTGCTTAGCTTTTTTGTGTAAATATTTTTTGTTGTTCTCTTTCTCACAGTTTCTATGGAGATTTTGGACCTTTAAATTTGGCAATGTTATACAGATACTGCTGTAAACTAAGTAAGAAATTAAAGGTAAGCTTTGTTTAAAAACAGTGTTCCTGGTTTTGTGTTTTGAAATTCAACTAAAATGTATTATCCAGTTTGAAAGTGGTTGTTAGGTGCTTGTGATCTAGATGGTTACTACTAAGCTTTAAGGTTATTCTTTGTTCTGAATTCCCCCTGAGAATGGAAAAAAACGAATATGCTTAGCAGGTGAGGCACTGAAGAATGTGTTCACCTTTTTTCACAACCTTACAGTTTCAAGACAACAGTTAAAAAATCATTCTGGATATTTAATGGGTTTGCAGCTAATGAAGTGAGTATGCCAGTATAAATAACTGAAAAAAACAGATTCTAAAAAAACCCAACCAAACCAACCCTCCCCATACCCACGAACAAGAACAAAATGCGGACCCCAGAATCACACTATTTAAACTAAATCTTACTCAGTGGAAAAGTTAAAACTTCTAAATCTCATTCAGTTTATTTACACACATAAAAATGGTTCTTTTTTCTGTTGTACTTGTAGACGTGTCACTCCCCATCAACTAATTTGTAGAAGTTTTCTTATTTTCTTGCTTCCATATAATGGTTGTTGATTCATGTCCCTATGTGGCACAGGGGAGAGAATCAGAAGAGCCAAAAAAAAAAAAAAAAGGAAAGAAAAGCTTGTGGGTTGAGATAAAGACAGTTTAAGTGAGGGATAAAGACATCTTAAGTGAGGGAATAAGAAGCGAGGAGAGATTGTGGGGTGAATAAAACTAGTGAGGCAAAGGCAATCACTCACCACCTTCCACCAGCAGAACAGTGCCTGGCCAGCCTCCAAGCAACTGCTAACTCAGAAAGACTGTGCCTCAGTTTTATTGGTGAGCTTGATGTTACATGGTATGGAATATCCCCCTGGCCAGTTTGGGTCGGCTGCCCTGGCTATGTACCCTCCCAGCATCTTGCCTGCCCCAGCCCACTGGCTGTGGGGGCAGAGTTATAAACCTCGATGCTCTGAGCACTGTTTGGTTGGCAATAGTGAAAACCCTGGTTTGTTGTCAGCACAGTTCTAGTCACGACACGGTGTGGTGCAGGCTGCTATGAAGAAAACCGAACTCCATCCCAGCCAGACCCAGTACACTGAGCTCATAGCTGTCGATGTAACCTGGTCCTGAAATGCCTGTGAAAAAGCAATTTGCAGCATGTATAGAAAATTTATCAACTGCAAGAAATTAAATGGATGTTTTAATCCAAGCCAAACTGAAACTGAATTAGTAACTCTGACAATTGGCAGGGTTGACTTAGCAAACTGTGGTGTCGTTTTAATGCAACTTTTATACTTTTTGAAAAAAGCAAACGCAGTGTGAGGTGAAGAGCACAGATGGTCAGGAACAGGACAGAAATCTCTTGCAGATCAGCTGCAGTCTCAGCTGGGAGGAGATGCTGTTTGTTGCTGCTACCTTACTAGAGGCTAATTCCAAGTAGGTTAATTTAAACTACTAGTGTGTAATAGAGAAGGGTAACCTGATACTGCGACCACTTGAAAGTAATACTTGGAATCAAACAACTAAAGCGTGGAATACCACCTGAGGGGAGTGGTATAGAAACTGGCACATGAATAGTTTCCAGTCTGGCTGAGCAGCACTACCCCTGAGGTAGGCCAGTAACTGTTAATGGAAGCTTTGCTCTTCTAATAGTTAAAATAAAAGCCCAACTGTGTCTTAATTCAGATACTATCTGCAGTGGGTGAGTACAAGACCAAATCCCAGTGCTGAAGCATGCATCTGATGTGTACTGTAGGCCTAGCTACAAAAGACTACTGCTCAGCTTCCTTCATTGAGTTATGGACTCACAGTTTCTACCCTTTTGCCACTCACCTTCTTGTGAGTGTCCTTCACAAGTGTCCCTGAGAGGGTTCCTGAGGCTGGAACTAGTGTGTGTAAGACAAGTTCATTACCTGTGACTTAACCTGCCAGCAAGGCATTAGTGCAATGAGCAACTGCAGCAGCAAAAGTACGGTAATTCTCACGTGACACCAGGGGGACATGTAGGCAGCCTGTGATTAGTGTTTCAGAGATGGGAAGTACCAATTGGACTAGTGACGTGGAGAAAGGCAACCTGCTGCTTGGATACCCTTGCATTAAGGGCAACCGTGCCCTGTGGCCAACAGCAGGAGTTGGCTAATTATAGGAAGTAAAAGACACTGCAGATTATCATTCTCTGAAGTCCAGCCTCTACTACACAATGGTTGCTGTTGTCATACTGCAACACTTTTGGAACCCTGAGGTAATCACAGGGCTTAAGACCAGATGAGTCCTGCCATGGTTTGGTATATACCTCGTTTGGTATGTACTTCACGTACTTCTTTTATGACAGAGGCTTTAAAAGAAGGGTGGGACAAAAAAAAATTGTTCATAAAGCATGATAGTTTTTGCATGGATGTGGCATCTCAAAAGGAATTTAAGACGTAGACTTTTATAAAGTTTAAAACTTTTATGAATAGGAACAGGAGAAATATAAGTGTAAGATGTCATTAAAACAAACAAACGCCAGAAGCTTCCTTTTCAAGCTTTTCAGCTATATCTATTTCTGTTTTGTGAGAGGAGTTAGACATGGAGGCAATTTTCTGCTTTCCCCTCTCCTTTTTAGGGGTACCGATGGGGAAGGAAAAGGGTACCAGTCTGAAGTGTGCTAATGGCAGACCAACATTTTGAACTAAACAATTGTAACTTTATGTTGACTGATTTTAAAATAGTAAATAGTTCTGTTCTGAAGAACTGAAAAATTTATTCATATATCTGTCTGCTGAGAAAGTTTTAGCTAAAGTTCTGGTTTTGCTTTACAGGAAAACCTTTCTGACCTTGTTATGTTTGTAATGTTTTGACTGCTGATTGCTATGGAGATGAGCTTGACAAGCCAAGTCAACAGCAAGAAAAAAACGCTTGTCCGTGCTGTCTTCCTACTTGTTCTGTGAATTCTGTTTGAGGAAAAAATGCTTGACTAAGCAACTGTGATTCATTTATGAAAAAACATTTTTTTTCTTCTGTTTAAATAAATCTGATTTAATCAAAACCGCTTTAAAAAACCTGTTGTGTTTTATGTGTGTATAGCCTTACACAATCTTAATAAATTCAGAAGCAGGGTAATCAGAGAGGGAGTGTTACAAGATAAATGATGCAAGTATGGAAGATGAAAGGCAAGAGAGGGAAGGTTCTGGCAGGCTTATGAACTATGGGTCAACATTTCTTGTATGCTAACTGTATTGCTGCTGAATTACAGAGGGGTTTGGTTTGTTGGTTGGGCTTGGGGTTTTTTTGGGTTTGGTTTTTTTTTTTTAGTATAAATAAACTGCTGGGCATACACATGGAACTATAATAGTTGTAAGCATCTCCTTTAGGACAGCTTAAACTTCGAGGCAGGCTGCGTGTACTTGTTTTAATACATCATCTTCTATGAATAGTTTGCCAGCCTTTTTTTCCACTGCTATTTGCATGTACATATTATGTACATATACGTGTGTGTGTATATATATATATAAAAATGGTATTTGCATTGGTCCAGGCTTATGAAACACATTGCAGTAGTTTCTTGCGTGAACAGTGCAAGTATGTTAAACCGTATCCATTAAATAAAATATTGTCAAATAGTTTGGTAATTCTAAACAGATATCAATCTAGTAATTATCCACAATGGCATCTTCTAAGCCTGTCACAAGTTTCTATGCAAGTAGATGTCTCTTGAGGTCTTCAAGAAACAAGAACTGATGTATTATTAAAGGAAAAACAAGTAATCTCACCATGCCAATAATGTGTTCTGGAACCCTCTCATACACTCAATGAATTAGTGTTATCCCCTAAAACAGAACCTACCACGCTTTTCATGTAACCTCTGCTTTTAGTTCAAAAGATTGTCCTTGAGTATATTTCTCTTGGATATATCTTGACAGATGTTGTTCTGCTATATTGTTATGTCTTGTCCTCTAACAATAGGTGAAACTGCTAAGAAAAATAGCTTTAGTGCTTTGTAGTGCTTGTGTTTTGCTTTAGAAAAAATAGTATATTAAAAAAATATTTGCAGCTATATTACTATATTATCTTTAACCATAGTTATTCTGTAGACAACCTGTATTAAAAAATTCCATGTTGAAACATTTTTGGTTCTTCGTGAGTTGCGCAGTATCTAAGGGAATTAAAGTCCTAATCCATTCAGGTGGAGCTCTGGAGCTGTAAAAACAGCCACCCTAAAGAACCGTCTTTAGTACTTGATCTCTTTGAACCTACAAAAAGGAATAGACTTAGCTTATTAAGCGTGGTCAGAAAAATCCATATTTTTTTTAATATAGATCATACAGCTTAGTATTGATATTGAAATTGTATTGAGTTGAGAATTTGTGTGTTAATGTTAACAGAGGCATTGCATTGACACTTCAGCAAACAGTTACTGTAAAACTTGATTTTAAGTAACTTGTGCAAATAAAAACAGTGGGGTTTTTTATAGGCTTATGAAGAGAAAAGTCTTGACGCAGTTTTCCTCTGGTTGCTATGCTATAAGCCGTTAATTAATGTTGGGTTTTTAATTTTGTATTGAAACTTTAGTCAGGGTTCAAAAAAGATTTATTTCATATAGCAATATAGCTCATAAGGATTAAACCCTTACATTTTGAAAATGAAGCAATGAAAATGATACATTGCTTTAATTTAAATGTTCTGGGAACTTTTAAGGTGAGCTGTCAGTTTTTGGCTACTTCAGGTACAAAAGCGTCTCAAAATTAGAATGACTTGATACGTGATTAAAAAAATCCATTCTGTAAAATAAAACAAGAAATATGATCTTATTAGAACTTCTGGGTAGGTAGCAGAATGTGCTTTTTGCAGTTTAAAATAGTATTTCAGGTGAACTGTAAACCGTTGCAAAGAACTTTGATTTAAAATAAGTAGTAGTCAACAAGTTATAATTGAAGTTCTGTCACTGTTGCATAACTACTGTAATCTTATCCCACCTACACATCATGGGTGGAATTGCAGTTAGAGAACACTAAAATTAAAAAATTGAGGAGGGGGAAGAAAAAAGAGGGATCTTAAAATACTGGGATTAATTTTGTCAAGTTTTAATAATAATTGAATGCTTCACTAATCAAATAACTACTTGTGCTTTGTATGTTTGCATATACACTGAGGCAGATGATGCTGTTGGTCTCAAAATACAACCGCTTCCAATTAACAGCAAGCAGCTATCTCAGGAATTAGGGTCCTATTTTAAATAGACTCAGTTGCATTAACTCTCACTCCTTCCACCTATGGAAGTTGTGGGTCATGAGCAGACTGGAATGNAAATTTGCAACAAGATTTAAGATTAGAGTTGACGTTTACAGATTTGTGGAAATGAAATATACTTGGCACTACTTAAATAAATAGAACACAATTCTGCAGCAGGTACCTTTTCTTGCACCCTCAAGCATTATCAGTGCCCAGAGTAGAAAAGTAAAATAAATTAAAATTGTCAAATTGGAGTTAAAAACCTGAAACTGGGTAACGGTAGCACTGATACAAAGGCAATTTATAAAATTTGCAAAATACGCTTCAAATACTTGGAAGCAGAATCCAGTATGCCTGTTGATGACTTCCTCAAAACTGTAGTAGTACTGAAGAAATCTGTCAGGAAAAACACGAGTGATTGTGTTGCAGAATATAAGGAAAGTGGAGCAGTTTGAGAAGCTGAAAAAATGATAATGCGATAAACTGTCCAACTCGTCTTTTTAAAGTTACAATTTTATCTCTCTCTGGCTTTAAATAGTTTTACTGCCATTTGTCATTATTGTTCTTTTCTGGTGCTTGTTGGTCTTGTTTTCAATGGGAGTTTTGTCCGCAGGATTCTGACAGAGGCTTTTTTTCTTCCTAAAGAAAGAAAAATTGCAAGTGTTAGTAGTTTTGTCTCTGCCTAGCCTTTTTTCAGGCTTTTCACTGTTTAACTGCATTTTATAGGATATTTTTGTACAGCAAACTTAGAGATCTGCCCTGATACAGTGACTGTTTTCCTGTCCTCTTATCTATAAAATAAGAAGATTGTTCATGTTATCAGTAATTTTTTCTCCTTTAATTTTAAGAATCTCTGTAAGAATTTTTTCTGATTTATTTTTCAATTTTGGAAAAGTGACTTTAA
>VXBO01013852.1:0-25669 GCA_013400135.1 Rhinoptilus africanus | reverse complement strand
GAATGAAAGCACTCTGAAGATTCATAGATTAAAAAATGAAGCTACGTTTCAGTTGCTGAATTTTCATTGATAAAGATGAGTCAGAAAACGGTCTCCTGGGTTTTTCTTAATGGTGAATGCTGCTTTTTAAGTACGAAAGACATGTACTGTAGTGTTTCCTTCTCCATTTCATTATCCTTCTTCCTTCAGTTACTGCGTTACTCTTGACATCTGTGACACTTCTGTTTTTTCAGGAGTTCTGTTCGGTATTTCTTTCCCTCTTCTCCTTCCTTTTGTGTTCTTAATCTTTTTCCTGTTTCCATCCTGGTATCTTTATTATGAGCTTTTATGAGCTCTGTGGACAGACAACTAGCATTGTTTGGTTCAAAATATCTGTGAAATAAAAACTGCAGCATTGGGAAAACATTCATATAGTACAAATTTGTCCCTACTTCAGATTTCTGATTCCTTGCTGTGTAAGATGGAAACTCATCTTTCCCTGAAGTCCTCTGAANTTTTATCTAGAAATTGTGATCTGTTTTGGTGGTGGAAGGTTTCATGAAACCTTTACTTTCAGAGGAAACCTTTACTTTCCAAGGTTAAGAAGCGGGGTATATGGAAGTTTAGGCAAATACAGGGATGTTAATTTTGAGAAACTTGTAATTTGGGCACTTG
Source organism: Rhinoptilus africanus (assembly GCA_013400135.1). Taxonomy (NCBI): domain Eukaryota; kingdom Metazoa; phylum Chordata; class Aves; order Charadriiformes; family Glareolidae; genus Rhinoptilus; species Rhinoptilus africanus. The sequence continues at coordinate 25,015 of VXBO01013852.1, read as the reverse complement.
CTAAATGAAACAGTGATATTGACACTGCTGCAGTATTGAGCTTTAACATTTGAAGATGAGTGGGGTTTGTTCATCCCCTTGAGTACTGATTCATGCTGTCAGTGTGACCATGATGAGCAGAGCAGCAATCTTGGAGCCTGAGACTGAAATACAGGTCTCTATCAGAGAACTGATCTTTGAAGGCAAATCAGTTTGTGTAGGGAGTTTTGGTCCAAAATTAGACCAGTTGCTGAAAGCAGTGAAATAGGTGGTAGTTGAAATACGGAGATAATTCTGGACCCTCTTTTCATTGTATCATGGCAAAGAGTTTTTCATACTGTTTTACTTGAGTCAATTTTTGTTGTTTTATCTTTTATCTTGTCTTTTGTGCCTGCCTTGCCCATGCTTGAGGAAGAAATGCAAGAACATTTACCTACCATCTTGACATCTTACAGAATACTTAGAACCCCATTGACTTGAGATATGATTCCAGATATAAAGCAAATTGCAAATACTCTGGGAGTGACCATGACTTACCTATATTCTAATGTGTTCAGGGTCAAAAGTTGAATAAAGCTTTTAGATCAGGAACTGGCCTATGTCTTGGTTAAGGAAATAATTAGAGTACTGTATATTCAACAGTTAAATATGCATAGAGCTAAAAAGTAGCCAGGTAGGTGCTGGTTGTAAGGTGAACTGGGGGAAATGGCTAGGAAAATTGCGTGGCTTTGTTTACAAAACATGTTTGTGCAAGTGAAATATGCTACTGCAAACTGGATGAAATCTTTTTTCGTAAATAATGCACTTGCTTAATATGTATTCTGAGTTAAATTTATTTTAGGACCAGTTTTACTGTACAAATAGGAATTGAAATGCAACAAGATGCAGCAAGAACAAGATGTGGTTGTATTCTAATTTCTCACTTAAGTAAGCAAGCTGAGCTGATAGTGTTCAGCGATAGCAGAATGAGCCTTGGCTTAGGGTGTTACGTTAACTATATGTTGGTCTCATAGTAACAGGTTCAGCTAGTTGAATTGGATATTTTTGTTAATTAGTAATTTGATATTGACAATTAGGAATCAAAAAATATTTGCCTTGGAAAATATTCCATTGAGCTGTGGTGGAGAAATGTTTCCTTTATTAGCTGCTGTGATAATATTTTGACTCATCTGAAGCTGCACAGAGAACTCCTAGCATAGATGCCTATTTTTCATTTTAGCCCTATGTTGAGTCTGTCTTAAAATCTCTCAGTTGCAGTGATACGTAATTTTTTAAATTTTTTTTTTAAAGGGGGGAATGACACAAACCAGAAATCTCAGTTTCTGTTGATTTCTGAATCTTTTACTTTGTGTAGGTATGTCTTTTCTGACCTATAAATGTCATAGGAGTTGGTCATAAAGGAGTATAGTATATATTTGTAAGAGTTTAGTGGGCTGAGGGAAGGGTACATGAGGTTGATTTTTCAGGCTCAGGGCTTATTTTTTTTTTCCTCTCTCCCCACCCCCTTTAGGTAATATACTTGAAGAAAACACCAGAAGAAGCTTACAGAACACTTTTGTCTGGATCTAATCCGCCATATCTTCCATTTAGGTATGTGAACACAAAAAATGGGCCTAACTTTTGTGTTTTGGAATTTGCTAAATACGCATTTTTCAGATTGCCTTCACAGAAAGGGGTTTTATATCTAATACAGATGTTATATCAGAATGACTGATCTCGAAAAAATATTTTTTATTTGTGGTGGAATTACTTGCTCTGTGTTGGAACAGTAAAGCCATTTCAATTGATTTAAGTTTTAAGTAACGCTTCCAGTCTTGCAAACTGTCAAGTTTAGAAAATAGCTCTTAGCATGTTTGTGATTTAGCAATTAAAACTTTTGTTTATGATGCTTTACTCTTTGGAAGTCATTCAAATATTTTAAATTACCTAGTACCTAACCAGCTAGACTTCAATGAATGAAGGGAGTTTTACACTGTTATATTTTCTCTATTTTACAGAACAAGTACTAATGTTGCAGTTATTAGATTGCTTTGGCTTTCTGTTTTCAATGAATCATAGATAATTCCTATCAATCTGTCTTTATTCTCTGTACTAAGGCCATATTGAGACTTGAACCTGAGGAGTTTTAGCTGTCATGCCTATCTAATAGAGACTTCCAGATTTTTTCATGGTGTGGACCATGGAATGCCCTTGGACTTTGTGAATGAAAATACCTGACGCTATTCTTATGCAGACACTGTCAATGAGAGGCAACTTCAAGAAGGTCAATGTCCTCTTTTTTAGGGGAGTCAGTGTTTTACAAGTAACATTCACTGTTATCTGATGCATTTGTAAATGTAGACTGACCTTGTGTATATCAAATTCATCTGATTGTACAACCACTCACGAAAGGAAGATCAGATTGTCTTTCTTCTCACAGCTTGTACAGGAGCCAGATACAGTATAAACTGTTGGGATGGTAGATTTGTATGTGAAGACCAGTTTGACTTTGAAATCTTAAACCATCGAATACATTTTTAAAAAAAGTATCAAATTAGTGACAACTTTGATTGGCAGAGAATTTATACATTCATCTGGTCATCAATAGCTCTCCAAAGCCCAAGAAGTTTACTGAACTGTTAATATCCATATTTTTTTCAGCTAGTTATAAAAGATACTTGGTACAATGCATAAAAAATCAGTTATTTTAAACGTGTAATCTCCAAATTCTCTATAAAATGCAGGCGTGATGATCTAAGTTAAACAAATAATAATGTATAGTTTTCTCCACATTTTAGATTCTTTGGTTCCTGATCTTCTCACAGTTTGAAATAATTATGTTGGTACTTTCCATTTGCAGAAGGTTTATCTGTTGGAAAATTGCTGCAAGAAATTCTTTGATGCAAACTCTTATTATTCTGAGCCCAGAAATGGTGTCAATACATTCTTCTGTCTCTTTATCATTTTGGGGAAGCAACAAGTGAAATATTTCCCTGCAATATTTCCCTTCCTTCTGGGGATTACTATGTAGCATTTTAGTGGAGTCTAAAAAAGCCCTGATTGTCTCTTTCATATCAAATTATCAGTGGTCCAACTTTGGTAGGAGTATTTCTTACATATAAGAGCTTTTAATACTTCAGTGACTTAAACTTTTCAGAATCTTGAGCTTAGTTTATTCAAAACTTGCTTAAAAAGCAAAACTCTTAGTAGTGGGGGATTTATGCTACTAAGAATAGCTGTAACTTGTTCACCAATTAAAAAAAATTACTGTTTGGAATTATAGTAAATTGTTATGTCCTTAGGTTCCTTTCTACCCTGCCAATGTAAAGATCTAAGGTATGTAGAATAGAGGTTCTGACAAAGCAGAGAACCTGAGTTGTCATATCCCAAAATTGTAAGACAGAAGACTTGGAAGGAGCAGTGTGTTTGCAGAACAGTCTCATATGATCCTATTTGCTCAAACCAAAGGCTACAAACCTTTGCCGTACAATTAATTCCTTATAATAATGATGATGATGGCAGTAGAAATAATAATATTAAAAAATGCTATTTCTGCTTGGCTGGTACCACAGTAACAAATTTAATGACATGAAACATTTCAAGTTAAATCATTATTCAAAGTAAATCCTTGTGAGTTTGCATTCATAAAATTCTGTTCTAAAATAGAATAGGTAGCTACTCGGGGATCAGCAAAGAAAGGGTCAAAAAATACAAGGAACAGCAAGATTTTCTGTAGATAGCTTTATATTGTATACAAAGCGCATTTCATGTTTCCCAGGCAAGAGAATGCAATCTCAAAATACTGAAGGCAGCAACGTTCAGCAAAGGGACTCCTCAGTTTTTGCAGTCTGGGTTGTCACAATGATTACAAAAGTATAATTGCTTCATTCTGTTTTCAGCTTCCAGAGAAGAGGGCAATAAATGTACAGAGTAGGCAGTCTCTGAAACATAACTCCTCTGCAGTCTTTGTCAGTGTGTTTCAAGTACTGGGGGATAAATGATTGGCTAAAACAAAAGCTTTTTGGGGAGATGGTAGGATTTTTATGGTGGTTTTTCTGCGGTGTGGTTGGGGTTTGGTTGTTGGGGTTTTTTTAAATGCCAAGGTTTGGGTATTTCAGAGGATGGGGGGGAGGCGAGCTTCTTGAGTAAAGCCTTCCTGTTCCTAGAAGGAATGTAATGTTAAGAGATTTTGCTAGAAGAGATATCTTGATTTTTTGAGTGTTCTTTCTTATATGGCATGCGGCTGGAAAGTTTCTTTTGGAGCTGCTTTGGACTGTGTTGGGTTTTGGCACTGGATTAGAGCCTAAACAGATTCTGTTACCTGCAGCATAGTTTGTCCTGCTGGGAAAGAAGGCTGTGTAATCTAGCTGTATAGGAGGTGAAGCAGAGGAGTGAGGAAATAAACTGAAGGATTCTGACAAGATAAGAGGCTAGGTAAGAAATGAGGAGTCTGATAGAGAGGGAATATTTGGGAGTTGAACTCATAGGACGAGGTTGGAATAGGTCTGTAAGGAGCTTAAGAATTACTGTGTCTGAAAGAAGGGCAAGTAGGATCTGGTGAGGACCTGCAGTGGGACAATCTAGATTAGCTGGGAATGGGGAAGAAATAATTTGTTCCTCCTTCCCTGGTGTTCCAAGGCCTTTGAGATTATTTTCTCCCTCTGTCCAATTCTAAGACATTGGAGACATCTCTTGTACAAAATACAGTGTGCTACAGAGGCTCAAGCAAATGAACCGGAGCTGGAAGCAGTAGCGCTGCCTTAGATGGTGTATCTGCTTAGCATCGAGCTGCGCTGTGAAGGAACCATTGCTGCTATGAGAAAGTTTGCGCTCCTTCCACATCTTTAACGTCTTGAAAAGGACTAAAATGACTCTTGCGTATAATGAGAAGCATAACCCAAATGTCTTACCTCTTCCCTCCTAAGGTCTAGGAAGGAAATAATTTGAGATAATAATCATTGGTATTCAGTACTTAATTGACTTGAATTTATTCTTGGAGCCTGGAACTTAGATGTTACATAACTTTTGTAGTATATTGAAGTGCAAGAGTTTATCAGTGAGCAATGATCAGTTAAGTGTTACAGCTAGACTATTTAACAAGTTTGTTAATTTGATATCTGAAGTGTCTTCTGTTTAGAAAAAAAGTAGGCAACTTGCAATAGGTAGAAGCTGCAGGATTGTCAGATTCTTTATGGAGTACTGAGGTATGTTTACATGAAGTGATCACTGGGAAACTGATCTACTTTCATCTAGCTCAATGACCTCAAAAAAACCTTAATCGGCTTAGATCTTCAGCTGGTATTTCGTTTAAAGACAGCTTCAGAAAATATTGTTTGGGGTGGAAGGAAACCAGAATAGCCATCTTACAAGATACGTGGAAAATTTTTTTGTTTTGTTTTTATAATAGAAAAACTAAAGACAAAGCAGGAGGATAAGGCACTACTGTCTTTGAGATGCTTTCATCTTATTTTTGGCTGATTCACTGTCACTGCGTGATGCTGTAATCTCTTGTAGATCTTGTACTGTATCCTCTCACTTCCATTCCAGAAAATGGTGCTAACAGCATTTTAAATCATCATAAATACCAGTTTCCTATTGTGAGACTAAGATTTAGATTTTTACCTCAAACTACTCTGTATTGCCTTTATATTAAAGAAAAAATATATACATATTAGCGTTATTGTGTTCAGCCTCTGGATATGACATGAATTTCAGAGCTAGGTTTTAGTTCGTAGCTTTTGGGTTTTGTTTATTCATTCGCAAGTGCTGGGGAAACAAACAATTTTGCTGTTGACAGCGTTTAGAGGTTTGGTGAAAGGGAAAGCCTTATCCAGTAATGAGGTCAGCTGCAATAACTGTGAAATCGGATGTGGGATTTGCAGCTCTGTAATGCTGGCTCAGATTCATACTACATCTGTATCTCATAGAAATACTCACATTTTTCTCATTTTGAAAGCAAATAGGGTGCTACCAGGTAATAGTCGGTAAAACAGTGTTTGAAAGTCAAGGTGGTTATGCATTTTGCCATAAAAGACTGGAAGAATACTGTAATGAAATGTGATCAGCAACAGAAATTAGAGCACCCACACTGCAAAACCATGCAGGAGATGTCTTATGTACTCTGTTCTATTATGAAATGAGGTCTTCCCTTCACTTCTGTGCTTTTTTAAATGCAGACTTCTGAGATGAGCAAAAAGTAATAACACTTGAAGTCCATATAGCTTGGTTTCCACTAATAAAAACACCTAAATATTTTTGTATATTCATAAACAGTCCCAGTAAGTTAAAAATTACTACTGTCTTAAGCGTAAGCACACGCATTAGTTGTCCGTAGGGTAGAAAGCTGACTGTGTACAATAGACAAAGAAGAAGTTTAAATAGGAAGAATGTCCAGAAGTAATTTTAATCTTAAATTATAGTTTTCATCAAGGTTAGTAAAGGTATTTTTTCTTTACAGTGCTCTTCCTCATAACTGTAAGTGCTTGCATTTAGTTTTACTGTGGTACAAAGTGTGGCGCATTCAGAGTTTATGGTGTTTTATACAAGCTAAAATTAGTAGTATTAATTATTGCTCTATAACTTTGAAATACATCTGTCATTGGTAGAAAGAAAATGCGTGCTGGTGGATCTAGTGCTATGGAATTGACATCTGAAGTCAATGTGGTATGAGAATAGCTGTATTTCTAACAGGATTTTTGTAAACCTTAGTACTAGTTCTGACAGTATCCAATATTTTTATCTGTGGTCTGGAAATTTATATGTCAGTAGGGAGGAAGATGGGTTGATGCAACGAATGGTGAAATCGGACTAGCTGTTCTGCATTAGTTTTTAATTATTTAGTTTTCTCCAGTAAATGTCTTAATTCAGGAGGATTCAAAAAATAAGAGGAAATTATTTTTTTTTTAATATTTACAAAGCCGTTTAATGATTTGACTTCTGACTGATTTCTCTGAGAACCTGATTACTCAGCCTCAGCCTGGAGGAAGTCCTCTGGGTGACTAGGAGGGAGATTTGTTTTAGCTTTGCTTTTAACAAAGAAACAATCAAAATAGTTAGTGACTCAAAATAACTTAGACAACTCCCTCTAAACAAAAAGATATTTTTTCACTTGAGTAATTTGATTAAAACATTCAGGAACTCAGGTCACGATAAACTCCTAATCTTTGCCTTTTGAGTATTTCAAGGCCTTTCTAGACATGTAGTTGGCAGTAAGACTTGTATTAAGCATCTGTCCACTCTAATACTTCTGCAAAATGCTCTTTGATTGTACTCTAAAGGAATACTCATACTTCTCTGAAATAATAGGAAATCATCTGTTTGATAGGAAGATTGAATATAAAAAAATATCACTTCATCAGTACACTGTGAATTTGTTTAATAAATAAACTAGTTTTTTTACACTGGTTTAATATTTAAAACACCTCTGTGAAGTGCATTTTGTTGCTTGCTGTGTGTTCTGAAACTTGGGTTTCATGTCCTGATACCGAGTCCACAAGCACTCGCCTTACCTGTGCTTCAGATATCTCTCTACTGTGTCAGTGGGTCCAGCACACACAGCCCTCATGGATTATACATAAAACTCCTGCCAGATGAATGTCTTTGTTCTTACACTTAAAATTCAATAGCTGTGGATACCTTGGCTTAAAATTCTGGAGCATAACAGTAAACGTTCAGAAAGAGGTTTTTATCTGGAATTGATTCCAATCAGGTGGTTTTACTTCTGGAAACTAGAAAAGAAAATATCTATGTTCCTGGATTTACCCTGAGAAGGACTGGGAGTGCTAAAATAAAAATGTCTGTGGCTTTAAGGAAAAAAAAGTGCATAGATTTTGTTCTATTTTCTCGTTTTCCAAATTACAGTAGAAGCAACTTTTATGATTTGCTTGTGTTTTCTTACCAGAAGATACATGAGGGGCAGAGAGAGAAAAAGAGATTATGGCAAGGTCTGATTTAATACACTCAGTGTTTGCCATGGTTCATCAAAAATTATGCTTTGCCTTGAAGTGTTAGGTAATATTAAGCCACTGCTTCCAGGTGTTATTTCACTACCATACTGTACGGTCGTTCACGGCTAGTGTTTGTTGATTGTTTCGTTACATTATCCATTCTGCCACAAAAGATAGACAGGGTTGTGAGTTTTTCAGGTGGTAACTCAATGTGTTGCATTCTTTAAAAAAAATTAGAATACTGCTATTCTTTGAGTTTCTGGGAATTTAGGGTTAGGTTTAAACAGATTTTTATTTGTTTATTCCAAAACTTTGCCTGTTTGGAATTTTCCCGGCTTTCAGTCTTCATATTATTTCACTGTGTGTGGATGGCAAGTCTCAGCAGGGCTGTTTTCTCCAGTCAGATTAAGGATTTAGGTGCACAGCAACAGAAACGAGACGTTTGAGGCACGGATGATGTAGGCAATAGATGTTAGCTGCCAGCGTCCGTGCGCTCTCCACTGGAAATAGCCGTCTGTGGGAACTGTAGCTAAGAATACTGTACACCTGGAATTGTGATAGGCTTATCTTGTGCATCTAGGTCAAGTTCAGTGTCCTCCCTCCCCCTCTTCTCTCCCGTCTCGTTCTCACAGCGCTTCTTACTAATAGATTAGAGAGTACGTGGCTTTTTGCCAGGTATTGTTTTTATGTACTGCATTATCAGATGCCTTATTAGTTGAAGAAGTAGTTGTATACATATAGATAAAATTAAAGTTTTCTTTTGTTATAAGAAAATAACATGTAATATAGAATGTGTCAGCTGCAATCATATCTCCCATTTATATTTCTCTGAAAATTTAGTTTTGTGGTTTACATTGTTTTAGGTTGTGTTTTTTCTGTCAGCCCCTTCAGGCAACAGCTACAGCTTTCAAAGATTGTCTGCTGTGTATGTGCTCCCATTGGGGCCTTCAGACTTTTTTTGCTCAGAAGACCTTTTTGTTTGCTAAAATGCTTTTGTGCTAAAATCATCTGTTATTCAGACTTTCCCGTGTCAAAACTGTATTGTCTGTAAAGTTTGTATTTCACACCTTTGGTATGTTCTACATATATAATGCAATGAAAATACTTTGTCTTTTAATTTTGAAAAACTTCCATGTTGGATTTGAGTATTGAAGGTTTATTCACACTTTAAAGTTCCCATTCTAAAACACTGTGACTAAGTATAATCTAGTAGCTTGAAAACTTGTCTAGAGTAGCCTTCCTGTAAAATGATGCTACCAAAATTGTAGCTTTTAATTTTCTTAAATACATTTTCTATGAACACTGCTTGCTCAAAACTGCTACACTTTTTCTGCTCTTAAAAAAGTGAGAATATTCTACTCTTAAAGTACTTGGGATTGAAAGAGCATGTCAATATAACAAATTTCCATCTACTTATAGCTAGTAGACTATCAAAAAATAGAAGTTTTCAGTGAAAGATTGAAATTTTTTTTTTTTTAATCAATTGTAGATTAAAGATGTATCTGGCTGAAACCTAAAATTTTGCTATTCTGATAAATTGCAGTTCTTAGCATTCTGGATAAGATAGCTTGGAGCAAAACTATAAAAGATTTCTTTAATGAGTAGGAAATAATTTGCCCAGGCAGAATTTTGTTAGAGTTCAAACTGGTGTGAAGTAGACTTTGAAAAATACTTTTTCTTTTTTCCACAATACATTTGTTGCTGTTATTTTTGGTGGTATTATTTATTTTTATGTTGGTGTCTTTTACTGCTTGTATGTTTTGCCTTGGGGTATCCTGTCATCTTTTAAAGAGAAATTGCTATTTTCATAGTGGCAGAACTAAGGTCAAGTAGTTTTAAGTTTAATTACCTCTGGATATTTTTTAATCACATCTGTAACCAGGCATCAAAATAAGAGCCTGTAAATGAAATCCACACTAGCTGTCTATTTGCCTTTCCTTTTTAGACAGTGGTACTCAATTAAGACTTGAATAATGCTTAAAGCAAGTTTTGCTTTATTTGCTACTATCCTTACACAATTGAGAGACGATGCAAAGCTTCCTGTTCCAGGACAGCATAAATAATTTTGTAAAGGCGTGTAGTTAGGTCACGTAAAATATGCACTTAAAATAATTTGCAGTATCTAACTGCGTTTACACTGAGCTACATCTTTGGTAAGGGAGAGCTTTAGCATGAGCAAGCTTCTGAAAAGATGTTATCTTTGAACTTTAATTCAGATTTCTCAGAGGAGATTGACTTACTTGAATATACTCTGTTGTGTGCTGCCTTTCCCCAGGTTCTTAAATTAATTCTATGTGTATTAAATTTATTTGCATTAAATCTACAGGGATGCTTCGTTTGGGAACTGCACGTACAATCTTACGATCTTGGACTGTTTACAGGGAATAAATAAGGTAATATCAATTTTCCTTAGCGAAACAGATTTAAATTGACTTTTAAAGCACGAAGAAAAATACTGTTAAAAAACATTAGAAAATCTGATTTAAAATCAAAATGTGTGAATGACTAGTGTGCTGTCATGAAGCCCGAGGTGCTGAGGACTGTGTGTGAGTAGTGACAGTGGAATGTTACGCTTCTACCCGGCCTTTGACAGCTGTCTGAACTGCGCCTTCTGCATCAAAATGTGCAAATGCACCAGGCCTGGCTGGGGGCAGTTCTTGACTCAGCAGTGGAAGGCAGAGCACTAGATCTGCTAACAGATCGTTTATAATCACTGGTAAAAGGGAATAACATAGGTTGATAAAGTCAAGCGAGACAGACGCCTTGGTACACTGTGATTTATTCTATGCAGTTTTTGCATGTACTTGACCCAAACTTTCACCCAAAACACTTGGTTCAGTGTTTGACACTAGTCTGTTCAAATTTTTTAAAAAAGAACGAAAACTAATATATAAAGCACCAGTATTGCTTTTTTAAAAATGTTACGTTGCATCTTAATTGGTGACCTTGTGTTATAGGATATCCTGCATACTGTATAAGCAAAGATTAAATTTTATTCAACATTTCCTGGTGATCTTGATGTATTGAGCAAGCTATATGAACAGTTCTGTACAGGCGCTTTATAGACTATTTGTAATTCTTAAAAGTATGGCAAAACAAATGTTTCTTAAAAATTGAAAAAAGAAAGAACATGCAGAATATTTTTAGTTCTGTGGGGGTGGGAAAGGAGCTGTCAGTTAACACCAAGACTCTAATTTGTGTGGCATTCTACGGATCCTGAAGCTCTGTGAAGCAGTCGGTGCAGTCACTGTAATTTATCTGCAACAAACACGTCAAAAGGACTTTGAGAATCAGTTTCTCCTCCTTTGTTCCCATAAAATATGTTACTGAATTTTTGTCCAGTTCACCTACAGAGGTAAAAATACTTTGAGACAGAAACCATATGCTTTAATCTAAAGTAAAATCTTAGTCTACCCGGGCAAATTTGGTGTTTATGTGCCCGTATATCATATAGTTCGGGGGGGCTACAAATTCTGGAGCGCAGCCAGCCAGCCGTGCTTAAACGAAATATGTTTTTCAAAATCAGCGGTTCAGACAAACCTCTCGGTATCTTAGGTTTCATGACAGATCCAGTCATTGAGCCTGTGTTGTCTACAACAAAGTTATTTTTATTTTGCCTTAAAAAAGGTGCTTTAAATGTAGCAAATAATGGCAGACTGATGATTATAGGTTTTTAAATCGTCGATCTGTGGTGTGGGTTTTTTATGACACCTTTAGCCCAGAATGCAGTAGATTCAGTATAAATACATGCTGCAGAACTGTGTTCCACCTATTGCTTGAAGAAATTTGTGCTGTGAATTCGTTATTCATAGAATTGTTTTTAGTATCATATTATACACAAATCTTTAGTACAGAATTGGCATATTTAATGGACAGTAATCAAATACAAAACATGACTTCTCTCAGTCCTATAATAGATACTAATATAGTCTAGTGAACTTGATTCTATCAGTGGAATGTGTATTAAAAACAAATAATAAAATACCTGCTATACGCAGTTCTGTGTTCTGTACATGCCATTTTCCCTGGGTATTATGGTGATAAAATCAATAAACTCTTAATGTTCTATATTTTATGTCCACCTGCATGCAAATGTATTCAGCATAGAAATAATTGAATGACTGTGTGACAAAAAGGGAATTGCTTTTTAATTTGTCATCTGCCTTACAGAAAAAACCACACATAGTGGGGTGGGGAGAATCAGTTTCATTATTTAAGTGATATGCAACAATGTTATGTCCCATTGTAATGTCTTTGAAGGGGAAATGATGAGCCTGACATGCTTTAGTGACATTGTTGGAGTTTTTGTTGTCTGTGTTGTTAACCTGTGCAAAATGTAATGTTGTCTTAACGTAGAGGCTTCAATAAGCCAAAAGTACATTTAGTGATTTAGTTTTGATTCTCAGAAACAGTGATATAAAATGAGATTAAATATCGTATTTCAGAATAAACTTGTGCCTTGTTGCCTTTTAGGCCTTGCAGCATGGATTTTTTGACTTTAAGACATTTGATGTGGATGAATATGAACACTACGAGGTTTGTACATTTAATGAGTTGAATGTGTTTGGTTTACCTAAAATGAGTTAGAATATACAGTATCCCACAACTTAAAACAGATTGGAAACATTTTAGTTCAAGTAAAACCCGGTGTTCATATGCAAGGTATGTACATCCAAAGCTGTATACTGTATGGGAAGAACATGCAGGATGAATATCCTTGCAATTTCAGTGCATCACATAGTAAGTCTGTTTTCTCAAAGCCTTTCTGGCTTCTGGGACCTCCTTCACGCTTTCCCAGCCTTCCCCAGGACACCATCCAAGGTCTCTCAGCTGACCCACAGAATCTCCGTTTTCTTTCAACACTTGTTGAGCTGCTTCTGGAGATGCTATTAGTTCACAAATACATGATAAATTTTTATAGCCACATAGATAAGCACTAAGGATACCTTATATGGGGATTCCAGTAATGAAAATACATCCAAAATATTTCCCTAATGAAAGCTAACAGATGTCATTCATTATTCTGCCAGCCTTCTTACAACTTAAGAATAGATGCTCTGAATGACTCTAGATGCTTCTAGGATTTCGTAACATACACAGCTTTATCTGCTAGTAGTAGACACTTACCTCAACCTATATTGCTGCTCAATCTATACATTGCTGCTGAGAACCTTTAAAATATGCCTGTGCTGCCCCTGTGGATTGGGCTATGTACAGAGGAAATCGCAGGCACAGAAGGTTTACATCCATCTGGTCCAGAGGAATTACATGGCCTCTGTCTACCATTTCCCACACTTAAAGGAGGGGAAAGGGCTTTCACTGGAGTCAGTGACAACCATGTAGTTGTATTGGGCCTTCTTTGGAACTCCCTGAAGTTCCTGCAGTTGCACTAGTTACGGAGAAAGATACACAAACTGGAGATGTACTAAACATTTGAAGATACACTAAGCTCTTTTCTTAGAGTTGTGTTACTTTACTGAAGCCAATATTCTTCTCCTCAGCCTCTCTATTGCAATTTTCAGAAAACTCCAAAATAATGAGAATAATTTGCTTAGTCTGAAAATGTCCATTTTCAAATTTATTATCTTAAGTTGAATATTTCTAATATCAGACAAGTTTTAGGGATAATTGCTTTTCTTAAATCTCTGTAACATTTGATAAATAACTGTTTAACAAGCAAGAAGATACAGGTGAGGGCACATATCTGAAATACATACAGCTATAGGAAATGCTTCAAAAATGTTCAGGAAAGAGGGTGAAATCAGGGGAGGAATAAACAGTGGAAAAACTTAATTTATAACACAAATCTACACAAATCTCTGTTAGCTGCAATAGGCACACTATAAGATACAGCTATTCACAAAAGTTAAAAGCACTTGTAGAAGGATTTCTGTGTCCCATAATGTTCCATAATGATTAGATTGAGAAATTGGTATAGCCTTTGCTAAATTACCGAGATTAAATGAACAGTAACTAAAATTTAAAATATGAATTTTTTTTTTTGCTGACTCTGTGTACAAAAGGAAAATATTTGTTCTAAAAAAAAAGATGCTTGGGAATTCTTAGGAATCTGTATATACAGTCATATACATTTATAGGCGTTAATCTGCCTGAAAAAAGTATTAAAATAATTGTCTAAATCTATCCCATTATCTTGTTTAATGCTTAACATTATTTTAGCTTGTGAAAAGTACATATGCGTGAATAATGTTTTAAGTAGGCTGCCCACTGTCTGAGTTTAAGAACCAAGAACTTGAAATCATCTTTAATTTTTTGTCCATTTTTTGGTATGTCTTCTATTATTTTATGCATGGTCAGCTTTGTATGTTTCAGTATGTCCTGTGTTATATTTATAAAACTTTAAATGTTCCAAGTTTTTGCTATGTTAGGTCTTTAAATGTGTAGTTATGTGGAGAAAAGTTGCATAAGACTTAAAGGGGGCAGGCTAAAGGAAATTCTATTTCACATTAATCATTCTTTCAGCTTACTACTTTATCAAGGCAGTTAATTCCCCTTTTGTTGGACTAGATGTAAAATACTCAAGTTCTCTTTTTTTAAAAAAAAAATGTTCGCATGTAATGTTGAGTATATATACACACATATATATCTGTAGTTCAGATTGGTTAAAATCTAAATTATTTACAGTAGCCCATGTAACTATAAACAACTACTTAATTCAAAAATAAAGCTGGTAATACAAATATAAAAATACTTGTATTGAAGGGGACTTCTTCCTTCAGGGGGTGGAGGTGCTACAATGTTGAGATGGCAGCCTGTGATCCAAAGTGGAGGAGGCCGGGGGCCTGACTTGGCAGTGGGATGGGTTCACTAGCCCTTACGCAAGCTTGTTAACTTCCAGGAGTTTTCACTGTGTGAGGAGGACATTTGGAGCAAGCCTAATGGGCTTAGCTAAGCAAACGCTTGGTGAATTGATAACAGTAACGTCTATTATCAGAATCTTTCACTCATTAGGATGTTTTGATTTGCAGAGGGCTAAAAACACAAGCTTAATAATGCAGTTGAACTGAGTGCCGTGTCCTTAAAAGTCATGCTGAGAGTAACAGCATTGCCAAATGAAGAATCAGCACCCTTCAATTAAAAAAAAAAGGGGGGGGGAAGCCAGTTTTGAATTTCAGCTAAGTATTTCCAAAGAAGCTTCCAGTTTTGGCACTGACAAAATTTGCATAGCCTTTTTTAAGTTTTAAGTGCAAAATGTCAGAGTTTGAAAGTTAGTGATTTTTTTAATTTAGTCCTTTTTATTTGATTTATACTTTGCTTCTGTGATTACTGGCTCATTGGAGTTTATGCCAATATGTAAATTTCAGTTTCTACAGGGAAAGGATAATTGTTTTGAAGGCTAATTGGTTTTTAATTTGTCTTCTGCGAGTTGGGTTTTTTAGCCAGTGCCTTATGGGGAAGTGTTTTTCCATATTCTTCGATTAAAACATACAGGAATGTTGGTGTTTGTCAGTGTTGTTACAAACAGATATCTTAAAATAAAGAACCCTCTAAGGGAGAAATATCTGAGGTATAGGATCTTTCTGCTTTTTTTGGAAAACTTAAGCAAAATTTTTTACGTTTCATTTTACTAAGAGATTTCTGAGAAGCAACTAATGATTAGTTAGCTTGTCCCATATAGGTAGACTATAGATAATTACATTTGAAGTGTTTCATTTTAATGCAGCAAGAACATAGTAAAAAGTAAAATAAAATAATGAGTAATTTTTTAACCTTGTATGTACAGTTATAAAATACTTTTCTCTTTCTCTTCTGAAATTTTTATAGCGAGTGGAAAATGGTGACTTTAACTGGATTGTTCCAGGAAAATTTTTGGCATTTAGTGGACCACATCCAAAAAGCAAACTTGAAAATGGTATGGTGTATATTTTAATATTATTCTATGATCCTATTCTTTTCCAGTGTGTTTAACAGTCTCACGGCAAATGAGCATAAGATAATTGAAGTTAGAGATACAGATTAATTTTCATCTTCAGAAATAATCATACAGTGAACACTTCATATACAATCATAGGACTTAATTCCAAAGGTTTTAGAATTCTTTTTTGCTAGAAGAATTCTAATTCTTCTAACAGTCAGTGACTTTCAGTGACAAAGTGCCTGAGAAATTCAGGTCCTTTACTTTTCTCCTGGAACCTGACACCCGCTACATTAAGGTGTCATAATTCTGCATACAGTAAGTATGCAGAATTAAAGGTGAGTTACATAAAGCAAAGGAGACTGTATTAAGAGTTTTATAACAAAGGCCAGGAAAGACTTTAAAAAGAAGCTTGCCTTTACTACTGAAAATTCTTGGGATAATGGAAAGAACCTATGTTATTCTAATGGAATAAAAAAAGAGAAACTTGACCGACAGTAGAAAGTAGAGATTTGGTCCAGCTAGAAGGGAAAAAAAAAAAACAGCCTACAATCAGATTTTTTGCCGAATTTCACGTTATTCTTTGTGCTGTGTCACTTTTTTTTTATGTAAGCATGCATTTTGGGTTTTGATTTTAGGGTTTTTTTTCCACTTCTGCGCTCTCATGTTTCATTTACGACTGGAATGCTGCTAATTGCATGGTGTCCACTGAAGATTTAAACAAAATCCAGGGAGAAAATACTTAGATTGGTTTGAGTTTCTTCCCGATCTGTGTTACAGTCCCTTCTTGCAGATTTTTTTCAAATATTATTTAAATTTTTGCATGGGATTTGGAAAACCTGTGTTTTATGTTTAACTTGTATATAACTGAAAATTACTAAGTTAATTACTAATGCTTAAAATGACTAAAGCTGAAAATCCAGTTAGGAGGCTAGAAATAAGCCTCACCTAGTTTAGTGCAAGTATACATTACAAAGCTACGGTTTTTCTCATTATGTTGCAACTCTTAATTGCATTTACTAATGCCACATATGACTTGTGGAAGTGACCCATGTTTTGTGAGGACGCTTTTGAACTTTACTTGAACAGAAATAAAAATTCTGGAGATAAACCAGTGAATTTGGTTAATGACAGACCTTCTGGGTTTTGTGGTAGCTGTGTTGTTCCTGTGTTTTGTTTATTAGACTTAATTGTTAATGGAAAATATGAAACTATATTTTTCATACGTACACCCCACAGACATGTGTGCATTTGCACACACTCCCTCACATTCTCGTCAACAAGAAACATCTGTTTGGTGAAAGTGTAAACAATTGTGATGTGGTTTGTCTTGGACCCTCCCTCCCTGCTCCCCACCTTTATATAGAGGATCCTTTTGTCTCTCAACTGCATCAAGGCACTGAAGTATTTTTACTTCACAGTGGAGCAAGAATATTTCTGGTACTACAGTTTATCCTTTGACTGTTCCTCTTGTCCATAGTATAGATCACCAGTCTATTTTCCTCATAAACACAGTGTTTCCTCTTAACGCATGTTCTTATTCTTTGATCTGTAGCTTGACTATAGATAAACAGCCATTCTGAAATGCTGAATTCAAAAATGCACCTAGCATTATGTATAAAACCCTACTTGTAGAGAGCAATAGGCTAAACAGGAGACAGTGCAGCGTTTCATATCTACTGTGCTTTAGGGGTTTTTTCTGATCCTATTTTTAATTACAATGGTCTTCATGAGCATTTTGTGGACAATTGTTTTATATCACCATGTTTATTCTGAATAAAATATTCAAGCATTTTCAGTATTAGCATGTTTATCATTCAAAAACAGCTTTGGCTGCAATTTTGATTAGTAGGACTTCGAACTTCATCTGTGACATTAAATGATTGTTGCTTTATTTTTTTGTAGGTTATCCTCTTCATGCACCTGAAGCCTACTTTCCCTATTTCAAGAAACATAATGTCACATCAATCATAAGACTAAACAAAAAAATTTATGAGGCAAAACGCTTTACTGATGCTGGGTTTGAGCATTATGACCTGTTCTTCATAGATGGAAGCACACCAAGCGACAGTATTGTTCAGAGATTCCTGAACATCTGTGAAAATGCTGATGGTGCTATTGCTGTACATTGCAAAGGTGTGTGCACTTAGTTATTTCTCAGATTGAAGTTCAAAATAAGTATAAATCCATAGAGATTATTCCAGAAATAAAGCATTTAAAAATATCACTTTCTGGTTGCAAAAGTAATATTTCTTTATGATACTTGATGAAACATATGACAAATATTTGTTGTTTTCACGTGCATATTAAGTTCTTTCATCCTACACTACTACTTCCAGTAACTGACAGTCTGTTTTTCATTGTTCTGTATTTTCTTCGTATCACTTGAAGGCGTGAATTTTAGTTGATGGAGATTTTCTCTTTTGTGGTATGCTTTCACAGCATTATGATAATTGGCTAGGAAATGCAAAAGACTGAAAGGTTTTCTTTGTGCTTTTGGACTGTTCTACATTTTTCTGTGGAGCATGACTTCCACATTTCAAGTTAATGTGAGTTATTGTGATGCCAGCATTTCAAACCAGCCTATTTCAGCAAATCAGCCAGAAAATACACAAAACATGCTTAGTCAAGAATGATTAACAAAGGCTTTGAAAGGTAGTTTGATTTACATTTAGAGTTGTGTGAGGACATTGTGGAGACGAATGCCTTGCTGATCTCAAACAAGAATAGTGCTATTCATTCATAATTTTTCCATGAACAATAAACATGCATATCAAAGATAAGTAAGTTTACTTGCTAACAAATTGGTACTGTGGCTAGAACACAGAAATTCTGGCATTAATAAGCAGCACATCTGCTAATTGACTAAATGCAAGTAAAAATTATTGATTAGCAGGAGTAGATTGTTATTCTTCCGGCTTAGTTGCTAAAGAAATACCAGTACACTTTTCTAGTGACTTGGGTATGCACTTGCTCAACTGAAGTACTTTTAGTCTTTCTGACCATTTAATAAGCAAACCAATAGTCTCATTCATTTTAGGGCTTTTTTACACCCTTTAAAATAAGCCTATGCAAAGTTAAATCAGTGGTTAACTCCGAGTTAATGCATTATCTGTAGTTTTCTTGTATTCTTATTGCAGAAGTATTCCAAGCACAGCTTCCACACTAGAAATCGCTTGTCCCAGAAGTTACAGAATAGTTTAATGCAAAGAGTTGCTGTAGAAAGTTTGTACATTAGCAGGAACTTTCAAAGACCATTTTCTTATTCAGATGTGTGTTTAGTATGGTACAGCTCTTGGTCATCTATTTGAAAGTTGCATTCCTTTTGCATTCAAGAAACCCCCAAAGCTAAAAATCCAAGTCTAAAACTTCTGCTCTAACAATACTTCCCCTTTTTAAACAATTCTTCGGAGCTGGTCTTCCAGTATGCAGTTACAGAATCTCTCTATTTGTGAACTTTTACGTGGGTCATCTCAAGTTTCAAAAAAGTCACAGCAAGATTTAGTTATTGGTGAAATGTTACTGTGTATAGAATTGTCAGCAAGGATGTCTGTTAGTGCATAAACAATAGCTGGCCACCACGAGACTGTAAATTGCAAATATTGTATTTGTGGGAAAATAAGGTTTAAATAGGGAGACACTTTACTAGTAGATGAGACACAGGGCTAGAAAGAGATTAATTTGTACTGTATAATTAGAAATCTGTCTGACAGTAAAAGCTAATTTTTCTGTCTCTCTGTTGTCCCCTTAAAACCAGGGTTAGTTTGTGATTTGGGGGCAATGAGTNAATGCTTTGATTATTTTTTATAAGTATGATATATTTGTTATATATGCTGCTTATATCTGCAGCACTGAAATACAATTATATGATAAATGGGATACTGAATCAAAAACTCGTTCTTCAAAAGGTGGTGAATAACATTGCAAAGAAGTCTTCTCATATCCCATACTTCGATAATGATGAAATGCCCGTGACTTCCTTTGTGAACGTTGGTGTTCTCGTTTCTGTAGCTGGCCTGGGGAGAACAGGAACACTAATTGCCTGTTACATAATGAAACACTACAAGTTCACACATGCTGAAGCCATTGCTTGGATAAGAATATGTCGACCAGGCTCTATTATAGGACCCCAGCAACACTTCTTGGAAGAGTATGTATACCTTCTTTGCTACTAAGAATCAGCTGCTTCTCTACATCCTTATCCATCTTGCACTATTTATAGGATCTACTTTCTGT
The DNA here is from genome assembly GCA_013400135.1 of Rhinoptilus africanus. Lineage (NCBI taxonomy): Eukaryota > Metazoa > Chordata > Aves > Charadriiformes > Glareolidae > Rhinoptilus > Rhinoptilus africanus. The sequence continues at coordinate 4,999 of VXBO01013852.1, read as the reverse complement.
CTACTGACGTCGTGTATTACTGCCTGTTGCAATATATTTAAGGTTAGTTAATTTGAGATTGAAATCAAACTTACTCAGTAGCAGTCATCTTCCCTGGAGTGCTATGCATTTTGTCACCTTAAGGGGCAGATAGTCTCAAGGCTCTGCATGTTTGTGTTCTGGGGGATTTAGGGGTTAGATCAATTTGTTGGAAGTGCAAAGTCCAGATGTGGACAAAAGATAACAATAAAGATTTATTAAAATATTAACATCGAAAGGATAGATTTTTATAAGCTCTATATATAGCCTATGATGACACTTAAAATGAATTTTACAGTAGTATAATAGATGTGTGGTTTTCTTTCTTGTAACTAAGGATTAAATAAGTATGTGACGGACAGCTTATGATCTCTGTCAGATTCCTAGCATAATGTATGAATTGTTCCTGATCTGGAGCTAATAATCATTAGCAAAATAAATGTATGGTTTTAATATAGCTCTTTCTCANNTAGCTCTTTCTCAGAATTGACTGTATACTTATTGACTGTATGCTTTGGGTTGAGAACATTTAATGTACAGATAATTGGAACAGGTGATTCATAGTTTGATCCTGACTGGAAATGAACGACAAAGCTACACTAGTTTCAGTGATGTAAACATTCAGTTTAATTTCATAGTGGTATCTACATGTGCATTTACTATTCTAGTGGTTACGCTGATATTTTTGAGTTGATACCATGATGATATTTACTTGGAGGCATTCTCACTGATACGAGAAGAAAGATTTCGAGAAAATCTCCCACAAGTTTGTCTCTCTTTGGAAAAAAGAGAATACCAGCAGCTCTGCTAGATACTGTGTAAACACAGTAAAACATGCACTGACCTTGCATCTTAAAATCCATATGATACCAGAGGGAAGGGAGGAGTATTACTGCAGTTCATAAGAGAAAACGAGCATGATTGAGGATTCCTATTTATTTTCCAATACAACTGAATGGACACTCCTTTACTTGAGGTGCCCACCATTATTCAAAACACCGTGAATCATAAACTTTCACAAACCACAAGTGCTCACTAAAGGCAGATTAAACTTCTCCACACCATGCTGATGCTTGGATGATGCACTCTTAAAAATAACTTCCACAAAAGAGCAAAATTAAGAGAGAAAGGTAGTAGGTAGTGTGATTAGTAAGTGCTGTTTACTGAAAAGACAGGAGAAACAGGGCCCATGTCTTTTCTGCAGTGGTGCAAATACTTGGTTTGATTTTATAGACAGGCAAAGATCCTCCAGATTTTTTTCATTTATACCGACATTGTTCATAGATAAGTGCTGTAGTATTGTTCAGTAAGAATTTTCTGTTCTCCGAATGGCAATAGATTCCTGTTTTGACAATTAGACAAAATTCAAGCAATGTCACCAGTAGCGTCAAAATAGGATTGAGAAAGAAATAGCTAACAGCAGTTGCATCATTCTAATCTAAATAAATCTAGCCCTCAGGGCTGCAAAGTTGCATCTGACAAAAAGGTAAAAGCTTGCAACTTTGATCTCCTTACCTTCATAGATGTCAAAGCTTCATCTCTCAGGTTCTTTGAGGTTTTTTAAGGGAGGTTTGAATACTTTTGGGTTGCTTATTTAGAGACCCTTCCACCCAAGTATGTATCAAATCAGTTTGTTATTGTGAATGCAATTAATCTTAAAAGATTTCAAAGCAATATAAATTCAAGATGGTTTCCGGGCTTCTTCTGCTAGGTGGAATAAGTGGTGCTCCCTCTCCCCTAGCTCCCTCCTCCTCTTGATGTTTTCTTGGGACATAGTGAAGTTTCTGGAAGTGCTTACCTTTCCCATTTATCACTGACTAAGTTTAGGCAGTTGGCAGAGATTACTTGGCTCTTAGGCTTTGCCATAATGTTTTGCTTTCAAACACAGAAAAGCTTCCAGTGAAAGTATATTCTGATTTAATTCCTCATTCTTTTTTTCTCTGTTCAGTGTAGAAATTTATTTTGTTACAGTAATATGCATAGGATCTCAGTTCTTGAATGGAACTAGCATGACAGGTACCTACCCAGGAAACTTCCTTGTTGAGGAATAAAGCAGTCTCATCAACAAAAGCCTGCTTAGCCCATGTGGGTTGTAGCAATTAAATTATTTTTTTTTTACCACCTATCTGAAGGATATAATTTTTCGTTTTCTGAAAATTGATACTAGAGTCCTGTTCAACTTTACATGACTATGACCGCTGCCAGCGTGCAGGTCAGCTGTATTTTTAGTGCACAATGCCTGTATACACAAAACTCATGCCAATAAGAAGTTAGGAAGTGCTATATCATCATTTATTAGACACATTATGTATACAAAAGCATCATTTTATATGAATTTTTAAGTTGTGTTTTAAAAGCCTTTAAAACCAGTTAATCTCTTTTCCAGTAGGATTTTGTAAAATGAAGTTTTAGTACCTGTAATATTTCTGTGATGGCTGCAGACCTGTTCTGTGGTTCTGGGTTTTTTTTGTTGTTTTTAGCCATTGAAAGTGATAGGGTGTTTTGGTGGTTTTTCCTTTTTGTGGTAGACATTCAAATTTTTTTTCCAGATGAAGATGTGCAAAAGATTCAAATGTTGGTAATCTGTAAGAGTAGCGTGTTTTCATATTGGTTTTTATGTGTATGCAAATTTGTTGATGTGAACTGATTTGGTTTTGTATCCTAAAGGAAGCAAGCAATGTTATGGCGGGAGGGAGATCTCATCCGATCAAAGCAGAAACGACGAGTAGTTGATGGAAACATTAACAGAGTTCTTTGTGGCTTGAATGACATTTCAATCAGTGACAGCTTGAATAAAGTACAAGACTTGGATCAATACAGGGAGGGAAGAGTTCGTAGGAAAAATTCCAAACAAGCAGACAAGGAGCTGACCTTTTAATAACTAGCTATAGGTAACTTTCAGATTATTTTTTTTTTAGCCTTGTATTGGTACTAGATTGCTTTTTCACAGCTAAACTTTTTTTATAGGTCATAATTAGAACAAATCTCCACTTTTTCCAAAAAAAAAAAAAAAAAGCTTAGGTTATATTTAAAACTGTTATAGGTAATTTTGCGAAATTCAAAATGTTTGCATTGTTCGAAGTCATTCTTTCAGAGTTTTCCGTTGTTTATTAGTGAATGGAGGGAAAAAAAATCTGTAAATTTATTTAATCCAAGTTTCTAGCTAATAATCATCAGTGTGTAGGTGTCCATCCCTTTATCCCAGTGTTATGGATTACTGATGTGACGTGTACATTTATGGTAAGGACTTTACAATTGTTCACTGGCAGTATAGTCATGAAGTGTGAACTAAAGTGAACATACTTCTGCTTCAGGGCTACTAAAAATCTTAAACTGTAGTTTCCTACAGTATCTGTGAGAAACAGTTTAGAGGAACTATGCATTTGATTAGTCCTGTCTTAGCTCTGTAATAACTAAAGAGCTTTTATGTTGCTGAGGGAATGCTTTGCTTGATGTAAAAGACCAAGGATGTCGTGGGCACCTTCTTCAGATAGTTATTAGTATAAATTAAAATAATCAGCTATCATGTGATCTTTCATAATCTGGAAGAACACCTTGAATGCATTTCTGTAAAGGTACTGTTTCCCTTTTTGAAGTTCAGTTAGTGGCTTGGCATATGTAAAGTTAAATATCTAGATTACTAACTGGAGGATGTAACGCTGTGTAGAGATCATCTTGTATGCTAATTGAAAACTGCTGGCACAGAGCCATTTGGGGAAAAATAATGGTTTTTGAATCTGAGCTACTACACCAGCCTTACTACTTTCAATATTCAAGGCAACTTACTTGCAGGTAACTCAACTACCTGTACGCTGTGTAGCAGCTTACATACAGATTACAATATAAATTCACGGTAACCCTCTCTGTAATATGGGTATCTCATTTTTTTACAGACATCGTACTAAAACTGTTTAATATTAAGTTTTCAAAATATTTAACTTATCTCTTTGGATATTTGGTTATATTTCAAGACCTTATTATACTAGGTTCTCTAGAAGCTCTAAACAAAGTAATGTTCCCAGTCCCGAAAATGCGTAAGATCTAAGATCGGAGGGCAGAACAGCTACATGCAGGAACTGTTGGGCAGCTAAAGATAGTGCAACAAAATTTATCAGCATTGAGGCTGAATGATAGGTAACAATGGCCTAGAGTATAATCTTCAATTAAATCCAGCTAAAATATTTATATTTTCCTATAAATAATGCAACACTTGGACCATCACATCATTTTATTAACTTCTATTGTATTACTACTTCTGTCAATCTTTCATCTTGATTAGTGGCAGGAACTATTGCTCTGTTTTATGCAGAGTAGTGAGATCACAGTAGGAACTGCAGTAATACAAACATACTTGATCTGAGGTCAAATGAAACATAATTGGTATAAGTTTTTCATTTGGCAATTTAAAAAACAATCCCAGTTCTCTTACTGCTTTGTGTAACTTTCATATATCTCTGCTACTTAAGATACTGTCTCTACTTCATTTTTGGGTCTTAGAAAAGTCTATTTTGAGATGAGTCTGAAATTATAAATAGGTGTTTAAACAGTGTTGGCATACACTTGTAGTATTTCTTAGAGTTTATAATATTTTCTAAAGCTAGAAGAGAAGGATAAAACTCTGAAATCTGTTCATCAAATATTCCTTATTAAGTTCTCACAGGAAAATTTTTTTCAAAACTATTTTTCTAGAGGTCATGAGAACTTTTTATTTTAAAAAATAACTAATAATTTAGGAAAGTTGATTTTTAGCTCCTCTTGCAGGACACACAACTGTATCTAAATTTCTTCCTCATCTGGTGCATATCACGAAATTGTGTGTTACTGCTTCTCTTCCACATAGATGATAACATTAAAAATAGTTATGGAAGAAGGAGTTGGAGTTTAGGTTCTATGAAAACAGACAGTTTTGAAGTAAATAAATACTGGTGTTAGACTCAAGCATCCTGAACTGACTGTGAAGTCAGATTTTGCAAAAGGCTTC
>VXBO01013849.1:54026-76687 GCA_013400135.1 Rhinoptilus africanus | reverse complement strand
TTTTTTTTTTTTTTGCCAAACTGTACCGTGCATCCCACCTAGGAACCCACAGTGAGGCATGCCTGGGAATTCACATTAAGCCTAGCTTGCTTTCTATCCTCCAAACGTTTTGCTCCTGGGCTACCTGGAATGTTATATATGCTTTCATCATCCCCATTAAAAAATAATGATAATAAAATAATTCTGGCAAATGTCAGCATCTCAGACTTCAATGAATGAAGGAGCATAGAAACTTTAGTAGCAGAAAAATTCTGCAATCCTCCAGAAGGAGGGAAAAGCAGTATTTTAGACTATCTGGAGATATCAACAACCCAAGGACAGTTCCAGAATGTAAAAAACTATAAACATTTCCCCCCTCTGATTGTGTTTGGAATACATCCAAAGGCAGATGCTCATTTAATGCAAATAAATCACAACAAATAAAATAAATTAATTCAATTCTGATCACAAGAAGATCACAATTATGTCATTTCCCACAAGTTAAGCATTTGGTGGAAAGAAGACTATATCATTACTAGCTGAATGCCTATCCCAGCTGCATTTTTAAATGCTTTCTTCTTTTCTGAATTAAAAAAAAAAATTCAGATAGCCTAGTCATTCGGAGTAAGCACAAACTAATGTTGCACATTTAATGACCTACAGGAGTTAAAATGAAATTGGTGGGCATATCATGAAAGAGCAAGTCAATTGTCTGGAGGAACTAATGAAGAAGATTGGTAATTTTTCAATAGGAGACGACTGCTATCCACAATTGGTATTAGCTGCTAATGTTCCCACTTCCATTGTCTGCTGTAAGAATCATAAAGACACTGTGAAAATCAGGTCAAGCACCATTCCAGATGCAGCACAATGCAAGTAAGTCCATTCTAACTATACTATATAACAGTCATCCCGCGACCAGAAAAAAATTACTTGGCTGGCACAGCATCAGCCATGTTATTTTAAAGTAACAGTCTCTCTAGTTTCTAGTTAATTTGCTAGCTGCATGATACGAATGAAGTACCTGTTGGGAGGACTTTTAAAAGGTATCCCACTGATACACATAGAAAGATTTTTAAATGATTACATACAGGAAAAACATTTAAGAAGAAGTCTACCTTACCTGAATGAATGAATCTTAATACAACTGCCTTTTCATATCATGTTATTTTCTTGTCCACACTTTTCATAGAATTAAGAACCTCCTCCCACCCTCCCTAAGATGACAAGTGTGATTCATGGTAAGACAGACTGGAGTTGAACCACTCTTCCTTCCGATTCTATTTCCTTATGCTCCCATAAATAGGGATCTTGTGTTTTTCCGAAAAAAAAATCATTTGCGGGAAAACAGATTGCAAGTCTATAGACAGAGTATTATAAGCCTTCTTCCTCTTCTAATATCAACTTATGACAGTCTATGCTGATATTTCAGGTTAACATACAAATCTTCAGTCTCATCTGCACAGTCCATAATTAGTAGTAACCTGAAGGCTCCTTGACACAGTAGCGTGTGTCTGAAAGTAAAGAATCTTCCATCCAATTTCCTGCACAAAGCATTGTTCTAAAATTACACCTATTCCCTGTCCAAAAGCACTTGCAATTAGTAGCAGGCACAGTAGCAAGGCACAGAAGTCTAGAGCAAGTGTTTGTTACAATAATAGTAAACCACTCTGTTAACCCCCATTTAAAAAACAATTCCAGACATTACCAGAAAACACGAAATGCTGGATTTTACAGCAGCTCTCTAAATATAACAAGATTGCTGACCCAGGAGCACAATGGGGACTTCAGGTCCCAAATCAGGTCAGAAAGCACAGAGGATCATGAAATGTGCCCCCTTAGCAGCAGTTAAAGAAACACACCTATGCAGAACACACATCTCTTACCTCTTCCACATTTATGCTGGATTTTGCACTTGTCTCCAAAAATTTGATTCCATAATCAATTGCTAACTGGAAGAGAGGTTAAAGTTTAGTGGTTTTAAAGTTCCTTTATAAAAAGAATGTTTCACATAGGTTCACTATAGAACAGATGCTGTATGTTGTAGCAAGATTTAAATACCAAACCAAACAAGCTTAATTTCTGCTTTTGTCTTGCAAAAACATTAAAGTCACTAGACAATTAGACACAAATATTAGAACAGGTCATACCCTCATGTAAATTCAAATCCAAAAAGAGATTAATTGCTCAAAAAGACTTATTTAGAACTTAAAAGAACACTAAGGTAGAATCTTCCTTGGTATGGATTTATGGACCAGATAACTACAAGCAATCATCCCGTAAGTTCTGTCACTAGCAACTACACTACTTTAGCTGCGTACATCATAGATTATACAGTATTCTTACTTGCTTGTTTGTTCTGCAGAACAACTAACTACTTAAGCTTTAATAACAGTACTTATGACAAGAGTTAAGTAACCTCTGTGGTGGAGCAAGTACAACATGATCAAATTATAACAAAGCTTTATATTGAGATTTAGAATACTTCATGCTATAGCAAAGGTCAACATTCTTTACAGGGTCTTCCCCTCAAGACAACAGTACCATTAAGTTTATTCAAACTCAAAGACAGTCAAGTGCTATTTAAAAACAAAAAACCCCAATATGGAATCCTATAATATATAAAAGTCTCTGAAAAAAGAAGTTTGAGGCCCATTATATCTCATATGCCTAAACCATACCAAATATCCAGCAGCCAAAATCCTAAGAAAAGTAGGCTTTTAAATAAGGTAAGTCACCAAGCTTACCTTCTCCCCTTTCTCTTTTGAGACCTGTCTTTTTTCATTCATATCACACTTGTTACCCAGGATCATTCTTTCTACGTCCGAAGAGGCATGCTGAATGAAGAAAAAGTTATTTCTCAGAAACAAAGTGCAACACTATTTAAAAGAGACTTCTGTGTCAAACTCATCCACAAATGAATATTTTATTTTTAAAAAGTTATCTAATGTGAAGGCATTATTGAGGAAGAGACTGACTTTTGAAACAGGCAATTTAACATTTCAATATTAAAACAGGCTGGAATACATAACTCCTAGATGAAATTTGCCTGAGTATTATTACAGACCACACACAGTACCGTGATCTCTGTACCAGGTTGCGCACACGCAGAGGCATTTGGCTATTCTGGAAAAGTAATGGTACACACCCTACTTCCAAGTGATGCATGGACATCTGGGGTATTTGGCTGGAGTATCATTATGCGATACATTTGCATTTTTAAAATAGATTATTATTAATGAAAGATTTTTTTAGTTTCTTTCACTTCAGCTAGAGAACTTCAACAAGAGAACTTTTCCAGCTCCATCACTATTGGATCGAATTGGTCACTAATACAGGAATTTTGCTTAAGAGCCAACAAACAATACTAAAGAAAAGCCCATAGATTTTATGTTTAAGGAAAAAAAACAGTAAGATTCTGTTACCTAACTACAGCCTCACTAAAATTGAGGTTTCTCCTCTAACTTCATAATGACCCTTCTCTCTACTTGACAGCATGTGCCATTAAACAGTTTACAGTAAGTTAGCAGGAAGGACGCTTAGCCAAGACGAAGTGAAAAGGTAAAAATTCTCAAATTGGACAAACACAATAACAACTGCAATTAGACAGATCTGTCATCATCTCAGTTAAAAGGTAGACACCCTAAGATCTTGCTCCTTCCCATTCTTTAGACACACCCAAAAGCAAAAAAGAACAATAAAAATCACACAGTAAGACCAGTTTTGAAACACTTTATGCTTACTTTTTAACTTAAATTTTCTACCTTCTATCGCTAGATGAACGAGGTAATATTTTCCCCATTAATAACCACTGTTGCATTCGCTGCACAGTCTAACTTGGCGGTATTTGCTGACTGCTATAATGAAAGTAATTACTTGATTATTATTTGCCCCAGAGAAATCATAAGACAGAATGAGTAAGAAGTACCTTCCAAAGCACCTACCTCCTCTATGTTTCTTATCCAGTTTTTTATGTTGTCGAAAGACTTTTCATTTGTTATGTCATACACCAGCATAATTCCCTAAATAAAATTAAGAAAATCTAGTTAGACGAGCTGCCACTATTGGTTGACTTTTGATATATCGTGTGGGTTTGACTATACTTGCAAGAAATTCAATGTATGACTTATGCACCTACAATCCTTTCTCAAAGCATTATACTATTGCTGAGAATTTACCTAAAATATTACTATTTAACATCTTTTGCCACTGTTAGAGTTCAGACACACCACCTATATGAAGTTTTAAATTATTAGCCCATAGTCAGGAAAAGTTTAGAAATTCTACTACAACAGCAACCAGGACTCCACAGTTAAAGTCAAGTTTAGAAGCATCAGCTTTAAGCAGTCAAAGATGATAAACCTGCAAGATCCAGCCTGCTGGGGCCAGCAGATACTTACAGCAAAGCTGGCACTAGGTGCTCTCCCAGAAGCTTCAGCTCTTTCAGACAGTTATGTGTGTATACTAGCATGGGCTCTCAACAATTAGCCAAGCGTGGGAAACCACACAACAGCTGCATTAAGGACAGACTGCCAGGTTCACCTCCATTCCTTACTGCCTTTCCAATCATTCCTCACAGGACAAAGAAAAGTCCTTGGCCATGGACTGAGAGGTTGGGACAAGACCATGTCACTGCCAAAAGCTTTTTAAGTACTAGAGAGCTCTAACACAGAGCCACAACCATCACTACTTCTCCCCATGTGTACTCCATAACAGCAGAGTTATCTGGACCCACAGCCAGCTTATAACTGGAATGATCGGTTCACCCAAAGTGGTAAGAAGATGTGGTAGCAGCATAGCTCGTAATCAGCAAGTTGAAATTAACACTGTCCCAACATAAAGTATCTCAAATCATAGCATTAGGAACCATTACATTACAAGCAGTCGTACCACAAAGAGTGCAGGCTCTACATCAGTTATTTGACTTTAAGTCATTCTTAATGTAGGAAAAAGCAACAGTAGCTTTTATAAGTGATTGTATTTATAACCCAGCTTTTGCATTCTTCACTGGCTGAAGAAAGAACAATTCAGTGAAATATACTTTTAATATTAAAAATAATTCATTTTCTTTTTTTCAAACATTTCAATTGTTAAAGGGGTTAATTGCATTTAAAAAAACCTTGTTGGATTAAAGCTTAGCAATGTAGCTTCTTATTATAAACTGCAGAAATTTTAATTATATTAAAAAAGACAACAAGGCATGAAGTTTCATCACAAAAACAGGACTAGACAAAGTACCAGCAGGTTCAAAAAACAAAAAACCCCAAATAAAAAAAACTCCAATCAAACCACAGCATTTATTCTCCACATCTCAAGCCACAATTATCCAATCCTGCAGTTGAAGACTTACCTGATACAACCTTAGGAACAGCAAACCAGTTACACTAGTTATGCCTAATTTTTTTTGAAGTGAGAGCACTCACCATGGCTCCTCTGTAGTAAGCTGTTGTGATCGTGCGGAATCTCTCCTGGCCTGCTGTATCCCTAAAATTCAGTGAAAAGAAGTATTTGTTGTAGGCCATCTTTACACCTTTCTGTACTTAGAGATGTCTTTTTAAACAGAGTAACAATGCACTGATACTCGCTCATCAAGAAAAAATATCATTTAGAAGCTGTTTGCACAAGTTTCTTCAGCCCTCAGCATCCTTCTGGCTCTCAAGCCATCCTGCTTACCTCAGTAGTTATAGCAGCACCATAAATATGGCACAAAAGCATTTAAATTTCATGCAAGCAATAATACTCAGCACTACACAGCCCTCCCTAGAATAATTAGGAGGCAGCTCTAGTGCATCCTAGTCTTGCATTAAGCAAAAATTAAAACATGCAGCACTAAAATATTTTAGGATAGTGCATTTTCACCTACTGTTTTCCATATTAAAATCAGCCACGATACCTCAGCGTGCTGGTATTTTATCCTAGACGACTTCAAAGCAGCATTTGTCCACGAGTCAGCAATAGGACCAAAGTGTTTGTCTACTTATAACACTGAGGGGGAGCTGAACCCCAAAGGCCTAACAAACACCAGCTTTTTGACTTGATTACAAACAGAAAGTTTACACTAACCATTTCTGGCACTTCACTTCCTTAGTCGCAAGAATTCTGGCTCGCATGCAAGTATCACAACTATCTTTTCTAGAACTTGAGAAATCAGCAAAAGCCAGTAGCAGTTACTGGCATGTGTAATAATTCTACTCCCAAAATACTCATCTGCTGCTATTGGGAGGCTCAGTCTCTACTAACCCACCGCGCATGGGAGCGTTATCACTCACCTGTGGCTCTGTGAGTACCACTCAGTACCAAAATATCAGAGGGGATTGCATATTAGGTTAGATATTTTAGTTTACAGCTATGAAGTTAATATTTTTCTTCCACACGGAACAGCTAGAAACACATTTAAGCTTTGGACAAAATGGGAAGTTGCTGTAACGCTCATACATGAACAGGCTATTTCCTGTGCTACTAAAGCAGAATTGCCCCAAGAACAAGCCAGAAGAAAGTACGAACCTTATGGACAGTCAATGAATAAAAGGTACGAAACTTCTGGTACACCTAAGCTCAAAAGCTGTGAAGTACTCCTGCTCAAAGATTAATTCAACACCAACTGAAAACTTAAAATTATGCTGGAATACTCACCATATTTGTAGCTTGATTTTCTTTCCATCTAATTCTATTGTTCTGATCTTAAAGTCGATTCCTGCCAGAGAAAAAGACACTCTAAGCTTTGCAATAAGTGCAAAAGAAGTGTTTGCTTTCCTTTTCACAACCTGGTAAGAGCAAATTTAGGTAAAAGAATTATTCTGAATCATAGAAGGGTTCAGGTTAGAAGGAATTTGTCATTCGTTCCAAACACTAGGAAGTGTTGAGGATGCACAAAGCTTTTCAGCTGCACCCAACACATCAATGATAAATTATTCTGTGCAATGAAAAAAGACCTAACTCAGATTCACTACTAGAGTTAGTCAAGATTACCAGAGGCGTATTTAATCTCAAAATTCTTTCATTTCACACTGATAAGGTCACTAGTTTCAATGTATATTTTTCTCACCTTTTGACTAGCCCCTGCAGTTCATGTCAATTCCATAGAACCTCTGTTGGCTCCGAGGAAAAAAAATACACACTATGTCCCCTTAGTTCCTTTTCACAACTGGCATTTACTTTTGAAAACTTAATCAGATGTTGGAGTAAACGGTAAAGCATCACAGGAGATAAAAGCTGTACAGACAGTTACTGAAGGTGGCTGAAGTAGATCACACGTGGGACTTTTTCAAGAGCACCGGTTTAGGAGTAACTTAAGATTTTCTAGGAAGCTGCAAAAGGTATCAAGGAAACACTTTGCTCCTTCCCCCCCAACCTTACACTTCCACACAGTACTCATCAGTTCCGAGACTGATTTTGAAGACAGATTTTAAGGTATGGGTAAAAAAAAAACCAACAGAATTCATTCAGAAAGGCTTAATATAATGTCTTTTAAGGTTCAGAGGGATCAAACCGATCTATGAATCAAAGCCAAGATTTCCAGACTGGCCTTTACCCTGGACTATTTTAACTTCCGTGTATCTAAACCTATGCTATAACACAGCTCAAAGTGAGACTGCTCAAGTCCTACTACATGACAGCCAGATTTCTGAATCCCAGGACAGCCCCCCCATGCACCCCCCAATTAGTCTGTTTTGAAACTAATGGCCCATTGTTTCTTCACTGCATCTTAAATAGTTACTTGATATTTAGTTGTAGTTTGTAAAAGATGAGGGGGGAGGGGTGCAGGTTATTTTATTTATTTAATTTCTTCTTTCCTCAGGTGTAATTTAAGTTACAATTATCAAGAGTATCTTAATTGGGAAAATGCTGTTTCTAGCTTCAAGAATTCATCCATTACTTAACCAGGAAGCTATGGGATTTTTTAATATACTACAGTAGCATCTGAATATGAAATATGGACATTCATTAACTGCTTAACTTTCATTCTTCTTGCATGTGATATTAATATTTTAATATACCGAAAATACCAAGTTTCAGCCACTTAATCTTGATGTGCTATGGATATGTAGTTTAGCCCATTAGTTAGAATACAAATTATGAGCAGAAATATCATATCAGCACTTTTAACAGCATATGAAATTAACTGCATTAATTTAAAATGCTATGACTACTGCTACAATTGTAATTTCCCAAGATTCACTAGTAGATTTACAGGCAAAAAGATACTTTAATTAATTTGCATTCTTCTAAAAATGACATAAGAATGACGTGTAATTTAAAAAGGCTTATTATATATAACAGAAGCTTGGCAAGTGTATCCATTTCATATTTGATAGGATTTCGTGTCTCCCTTGTTGTAAAGATTTTTCTCCTAACTAGGCGCAATACCTGCTGAAGTCCCAGGTAATTGTACGCAAGTCTGACAACAACTGACCTTTGCTCTGAATAGATTTTCTGTTGGCCTCGAAGGTTACAAAGCACAAATGCAGATTTTCCTGGAAAGGGTATTGTATCATGGGCAAAAATTAAATCAGTTTTAAAAGATCCTGTGTGTCTAGGCCTGATGTCTTAGAATTAAGTATGACAACCATCAGGAAAACTGGGTTCAGAGACTACCGTGGTTAAAAATAATTCTGTATTACTATCAACTACTGATGCAAAGACACATCAGCATAAACACTGAAAGACTCCTGTCGGGATGGTTTTCCAAAAAAGCAAGCTTATGCTGCAGTTGGGTATCTATGTGCACTAATCCATACTTTGCACAGACTGGTTTCTTGTGGTTAGTCATTTCCCTCACAGCACCGAAGAGGGACAACCATTTCTGCAATCATTTTTAGAACTCAGGATCTGCACAAAAAAGTATCTTCTCAGAACTTACTTGGAATTCACCAAAATTCTCAAATAGAGATTAATTTCAAAGATAAAAGAAGAATATAAAGGGGAAGGCCATAAATACCTCTGTTATGACACTAAGAAGTTCAACAAATGCAACTGCAACTTTTTAGAGGCTAAAATGAACTAGAAACTGGTGCTTCTTTTGTTCTTTCCCTTCAGTAGCAGGAAGTGGTGAGCTGCAAGCGTTCGCAGAGCGAGCCTGGCGACATGTGCTACCACTTCCTGCCAAGTGCACTTGCATGGCCAAGTTACGAGCAACACTCTGGTTACAGTTAAATTTAAATTACGCCCCATAAAACACTTCAAAAGTAATTCTTGACAGAAAGTTACCTTTATCCATGAATCCTTATTTTGCACTGCCACAGACTGGGATACCAAAGTTAGAAAAGATACTTGGGTCTAATAAAGAAGAGTTATCTGTGAATCAGAAAGTTTGATCGCAAAGGATAACACAGCTTTCACAGTTTTAAAATACGACGTGCAAGTGCTGGTCTCTCCAGTAGGGAGAAAAAGCCCAGAAAGATTTGGATGTCCACCTGAAGTCAAGTTTTAGATGCTTTCAGAAAACACAGACCCAGATTAATTCTTGGAATGCAAAGGCTAAAAGGATAATTATTTTTAACTGCTGAAGAGGAGCTGGCACACAGAAGTCTGACACACTGGTGTCCACCTATCTAGTCAGTACGTATTAAATATGGATACGAGAGCATCTGTTGCAGGAATCACAAAGTCTCAGTCTGCAAGGATGAAGCCCAAGTTGAGACCTGAAGTGTGCACTGGTTAGGACTTGTTTTTGCAAGAAATTGCTTGCATTTCCCTCACAGCATGGGATAAAAGTAGCGGAGGGCTTATCGTTCTTCAAAATCCTTTTCAAATCCTTAGTAACTTTCAGCCAGGGATGCCTCCTCTCTCTCCTCACTTTGTTGAGAGTATTTTCTCCCATAGTTTCCAACAAAGCTCTGTCAAAGAACGCACTGTGCAGAGAAGTCTGCACACCAAGAAAAGGTCAGTGTCATTAGTGCCACACAAAGACTTACATAAAAACCAGGAGGGCTGCATGTTGCTGTATTTACCTTGCATCACTACGCAAGGCTAATAAAATGCAACCGCCAGGGTATACCATTGTCCATCACCACGCAGCCATGTACCAGGACAGGGAGAGCAGCCTCACCAAGGCCTCTTCTGATATAAGCCAAAAAGTCAAGCCCACCTCATACACCCATACTGCCAATGCTCCTTCTCCTTCCACCGCTCCGTTCCTAGTTACACTGCCAAACGAGGCAGATCTCACCCATAATTAAGCTGTAATGCAATCATTTTAAAGAGACACTGGGCAACGTTCCAAAGAGCTGCATTATAATACTAAATATATGGCACTGCCCAGCAGCACACAGAGGTTCCTTTTCCAGCTTCAGTACCAATGGTTTTCTACTATGAACCTTCACAAAACTAGTCTGACACAATTCTTAAAAAATTGTAAGGACAAATTGAGCAGAAATGCTGAAACAGCTCATTTTGCTACTTTAGTTTTTAGAACAGTAGCTTACTCTCAAGGCATCACTGTTACTCTTTTGTTCTCCCCTCATCTGTGATTTTAACCCTGTATCACCAGAGCTCATATCTCAGGTTTTGCAGTGCCACAGAATCCATTTCAGTTAAACAAAATTTCTGTTGCAGAAAATGCTACAGCACAAAGAAACCAAAGCCAAGTATTCTGGCTGGAGCAGGGAAACTGTTACAACAGTACCGGCAAATACTTCATGAAGGTAAAGGTTTCTCTGGTCTTCAGTCTGCTTAGTAAGAACCAACTGGAAGGGCCATGTTCTTCAGTAATACAAGTAGTGAAAGACACGACAGAAGAGAAACACAAATTAATGTAAAAAAAAATAATCACTCGGTAGATACCAGCAAGCAAGTATTAGAATTCTAATTATTTACCTGTATTACACAGTCCACCAGTATTTCAACTTAATTTTTCAGGTGGATCAGCATTAGTTTGCAGCAGGTAGACCTTACATGGGAGAGAGATGTATGATCAGATGATAATTCCTGTTGATTTTAACTCAAGTTGATTTAATAGGTTTCCCTTTTCACTAAGTTCATAGAGTCGGTATATTTAGAAACATTTTTCTGGTGCAGCTGTAGCAAGAGATCAGCCAGGAAATGAACCCCTTTCAGGATGCAAGTAAGTATCAATCTCTGATAGCACACACTAGCCTGTATGTTTGCCACAGCGGAGTTTTTCTCCATCTATGGCAAAGCAATAAGTTATCAAACAAAAAACAAAGTAGTACTCAATATACTAGCATTTTAAATTAGCAGTTTAAATTATTTAGTTGGGGTTTGTTCGGGGTTTTTTGTTTTTTAAATATACAAGCCTAGGGAATTTAAAAAGTGATTAAACATCAAGAATTGCCGAAGGAGCTATGAAAAAAATAGTATCCGATTTGCTTGCTATAAAGAGTCTCATTTTAGACCCATCTATCAAAGAACGTAAATGATGAACCACATTATCAGATCTTGTTTATTAAACTAAAAATTAAAAGGTCTATTTTGCATTACCTGTACATAATAAAAACCCCACCCTCTTAAAGAAGTTATCTTCCTACTTACCTAAATCTTACCTTACTCTTTTGAAGTAAGAATGGAAGAAATAAAATTAAATGGAAATAAAACCTTTTCCAGTGGGATTCCCTGGTAAACAGAAACTTCGTGGCACTTACCACTATTGGACATAGATCACAATAAAAAGGCATTCATTACAAGATGGGGAAAGGAGTCAGGGTACAAAGTCTCATTACCCTTTTGAGCAATACAACATCAGAACAACTGGAATTTGTGCTTCAGCTTTCAAGCTGGGCTTGCTCCAACTTCACAGCATTGGTCCTTCCTATCCTACTGTGTTCATATGTAGGGTTGTGGTGGTATTGATATTTTTTAATAGGCAGAGCTGAGGAGGGAGAAAATTTTGCAACTTCTCTACTGCAAGACACAACACACAACAGTCCTCAAGATATACAGACCAAAAGGAAAGTATTTCCTGTAGTCACTTAGAGTTAAGGCTGAATTAAAAGCAACTTGGAAATAGGCAGGCAGATTTGTAAGTTACCTTCAAAAAAGGAAGTGAGAAAAGGCACATGACTGAAAATCAGTATGCTTCACCTTCAGTTTCAGGAATTCTGGTAGAGAATTAGTTAGAAAACACTTCTCCCTATAGGCTTTGCTTCTGGTGAACAGCAAGCGACTAAGTTGCACAGACGAGCATCAGGACTAGCAAGCAATATAGTTCTGTCACACAGCTGTAACAGCTGGTATTGTTCTACTGATTCTCCAAAGGATGGGTCTGAATTTGAGAGCCCCATCCCAAGCCTGGGATCTGCAAGACACCGCAGCAGGACATGTTTCAGAATCAACTGCTGCCAGTGCAATTGCTTTTCACCGTGCTTTGAAGAGCTGTCAGCTATCAGTAGGACACTGAAGCGCTCACTTACACACCTTGCTCACCACAAGATGACAGGCATGCAGGTACCAGCACTGATCACACACATGGGCTTTGAGTGGACACACGTGAACAGAGCTGAAGAGCTCCAACATCTTCCATGCAGATTCCAAGCACAGGCAGACCAACAGAACCACACTCTTCCAAAACTTGTTCTTTTCCACGTGCATCCAACAGCTGAGGGACATCAATTTGTTCCCACAGACTTTCTCCACAAGCTTGCCCAGGGATTACTACTTACTCCACCCCACGCCCTTGTTCTCAGCAGTAGGTTGCAGGTTTTGGATTAAATACACAACTATTTTTTTAAATGGTGTTTTTAATGGAATATTTTCTTGCAGTACATGCAATATACCATCTCAATCTATAAAAGTGGATAAATGAAGCCTCAGAAATTTGCTTTTATATTAGATCTTTTCTTGAATGATTTCAGTAAACATAAGAAATGACCAAGTAGGAAACAAGATGAGTGTAAAAGACAGGGTGGGGAACACTTGCAACACACCAGTGTGTCATACAGCCTCATGCAAAGGAACAAAGTCTAACCATTTTGAACTTGAACGTTTGGCTTTAGTCCCTCGTAACATCTGCAAGGCATTTTCAGATGATCTCAGCAATGTCTTGTATCACTATGTAGATTAAAGACGCAGTAGTCTTTTATTGCAACCATTGAAAAATACAGCAGATCAACATGAAGCAACACACCAGGGTGAAGGTCAACATTTTAAAAAAGTTCTAAGATAAATTTATTTTAGAATTATACACAAGTGCAACCAGTTTTATTCATCCTTTCGCAACTTAAAGGGACAAAGCTGTATTCTATTCCTTCTAGACAGCCCTTTAAGAACCCACAAAACACTACTAAATTTAGAGTGAGCTGAAATGACTCCTTCAGGTTAACTGGCCTTTCTTCATCTTGCTATTCACCCATTCAAAGAATCTAATACCAGTGTCCTACACAGTGACACACAGAGCAGCATCTTGCACCTTGAAAGATATTACTACAGTAAAGGTTTTAAAGTTTAAACACCTTACACTGATGAAATAAATATACACAAATGGCTAAAGACAACAAAGAATGCAGGTGCCACATGTATATATAACATAAGGCAGTTTCCTGCTCATAAGACCTTGAAACTTACTACCAAGCTCAGATCAAAGCACAAAATGCTGAGCTAATTGCTGCTTCCTTCAGCGCGTGTCCCCTCAGCTACAGCGCAGCAACTACTCTAAGCTTCCTTTCTTAAGATAACTACTTTCTACTTAAAAGACAGCAAGGGATTCAGAATACAACTTATAATCATCAGAATTAGACCAACCTATACTTTGAAACATTCAGGTTTTTGACAGCTCAATAACTGTTGGTGTAATCTGATTATCATGCTAAGAGTTGAATCCAGTGCCTTCAGCCGCTTGTTCGTAACAGCGCTCCTACAAGCTCTGCCACCCCACCACCGTGCATTGCAACCGTGCACTGCAGCGCTTCAGCGCAAACACCAGGAGATCCTGCAAAGTGAAAGTCTCTTTCCAGCATTTTGAATTCAGAATTTACAGATTGCTTTGAAAAGCCTTTGAATTGCATGATTTTAAACACCAAAAGCACTCGAGCCATATTTAAAGACTATAAAACAACACAACAGTAGAAACTTATTACTGCTTGACATGAGTGAAATTACCAGCTGTCATGACAGACCAACTTTAAAAGGGCTGGGTCCCTGCAGAATCTTTTAGAGTTTACAACTGAGGTACTACAGTCCTATGAAAGTGCACAGAAATTCACCTATGTCTACCTCTTGTTCTATTTTGAATGTAAAATACGCTACACTTGGTGGTAACTCAGTTTCATCTAAAATAATTCTGAAATAGATTAAAATTGTACTACTGATACAGACAGCAGAGTTTGTTTATTTTAAGAATTATTTATAGACTGAATGTCTCTAAGAGGAATGCACTAACTTAGCTGCTCTGAGAACATACTCCTTTCAAGCCCATGTGCAAATGGAGAGCAGCAAATGTTAAAATCGGCCAAGAGACTCAAGGCTGCAGTTTCACAGCTGGCTGAAACTAGGGGAGGTGCTGCCACTAAAGAGTTACGACTGAATCCTTTTCTCTTTTAGTCAGGCTAGTTTTCATCTGGGTGAGTTACACAATTCAACTTACCATCATCTGCAAGTACAACCGACGGCGTAACTTAGAGCCCAGGTACAGAGTCACAGCTCTCCTCCGCTGAGCAGCAGACCACAGACTCCCTTGAACCAATCATTAAAGTTAACACAGACCAAAAGCTGGTCTGCAAGCAGCTCCAGCGTGGATCCTGCAACAGAATATGACCTGACCAGCTGCAGTTCCATGCTAGTAGAGGAATCGCCATGTATTTCACACTCCAACTATGGCTAGATATGGAACAGAAATGGCTGCAGCGATCTCCCAAGGGCCCAGCCCCATACCCACGTAACCTGTGAGTGAGGGGACACCTTTGCATCTGTCATCTACTTTCCCTCAGGTCTCTGGGACGTGCAGCACACGGCTTTCTACTGCACATACACAAAAGCCAACTTTGCCACATGTTTTAATGGGTAAGAACACCAGATTTTCCCATTTAGAAGGTGGCTTAGGAATGCAAATATTTGATTATTCTTTCAGAAGCCCAGTGCTTAACATGAGATGACATACAATTAGTCTGTATCAAAAGCATTATTTTCCCAGAATAGGGAAAGATGATCCTCAATCTCCTGCTTGTAAATCAGATAAGTTTGTAGATGTAGAAAACAGAAAATGTTGTCTTTAACGAAGATAGCTCCAAATGAATATTGCTGTAAAAAAAAAAGGCTTGGTTCATCCAAAGTTAGCATCTTAAGCACCCAAAAGGTCAAAAAAATGCCTTAATTAAAAAAAACCTATGTAACCAATACTACCTTGCCACCATGACTTAAAGTTCATTGCTCACGATTCATATACTACACTTCAGTTGTAATGATAAGAACAGGCCAAAAAGGTTATATTTGGTTTTGTTTGGTAATTTTTGGTCCAGATGAACCTATATGACTGTCCAGTAAGAAATGTAGATGCCATTTACTTTTTAAAAAGCCTCTTAAAGATTTAGGGCTCCCACTTGATCCGGATGTCTACGCTGAACTGGCTATTCAGAAATAAAGACTTTTGTGGGCCATACCATTGCCTGTTTACAACAGAAGAGCTGCTACATGAAAAGCAAGCATACAGAATGCCCCAGAATTCACAAAACAACGGCAGAATTGGTAAGTCGTTGATCACTTGGAGATTAAAAAACCCTTGCCCGGTGCAAACAATGCACTTTGTAGCTTCTGTTCCAGCAGCACCTATGATAGGTATTGCATACATACCCCATCAGCTGCAGATTTAAGACAGCTATGGAAGACTTGATGGGAGTAGTCAGAATGTACAGTTAAACACTGCTATAGCCCAGCAACTTGCGCTGCCAAGAACCTCCTTGAGAGATTCAGGGATACCAAGATAGACTCAGAGGCAAAAAAAACCCCAGTTGAATTGGATTATGTTAGACAGAGGAGATATAAATTATGCATGACCACTACAAAGATATAAGTGATTAAAAAAGATGAGCAGTGATGAAATTGTTGAAAGTTTTATAGGAATGCAGGAACACCCCACTCATGAAACAGATGAGACTTCAGAATGCACAGACCTACTAAAACTGGAAGGAAATGCACACAGAATATGGGTATTACCAGCAACATAAACAGAGATAAAAATGGGAAAAAAAAAAAAAGGCACATGTCAACAATGGTAGTAAACCAGTTCTTTGCTCTGTAACAATATTCTGGCTGAAAGGATCTGGGTTATCTATAAAGATCAAACTGTCTCATCCAGTAAGAATTATATTTGTTAAGATAAGTAATCTAACCTAGGAATTTCAGGAAAGAGTCTGAAATGTGGTCATGTTTTAGAAGCAAGTCTGTGAAGTACCTAGTGAGGCAGCAAAATCAGGCCAAAAGTCAAAGCAGAAAGGTTTAAAGTTACTGCTGTTATTTTTAAAGATGACACTCTCAACAGACTTTGGGAACATCATTTTTATCGGAGGCTTTTTTAAACCCATGTTTTTATACAGGGGTAGGTATGCGGGGGGGATTTTTGATTGGGAAGTAAAGGATATGAGGGACGAAGGGATGCTTTATTTAACTTCTTATATGAATGATAAGTCTTTTTTGAAAGATTTTTACTACCTAAATTAAGAGGCAAACCCACATAACTTATTAGCAAAGTCAATAATTGTCTTTCTGGCACATAACGGGGTTTTTTCCTACATTATGCAAGATTGTCATAATGGCCACTTCATCCCCTTTTCCTGCATTGCATATTCCAGATTCTCCTCTCTAGTCGCTTCTGCTAAACCAGAGAAGTTCTCCCAGCCAGCAGTTACTCTGATTTACTGCATCTTCCTCCTTCCTTCGACGCTTGGATTGACACAGATACCTTACTTCATCTTTAATCCCATCAGAAGTCACACCATATAGACATGATATTTTGTTTCAGTAAAAGAAAGCTATTTCTCTCTGGCAGAAGAAAGACAGGAGGATTTTGTTGTGGGGGTGCGGGGAGCAGTGTACGTGTTCCCTGGCTGGCAGACACTTTAGCTTTGCCCAGTTTCTTAAACTCAAACTGTTCTTCCTGCGTTCCAGATTTGGTGCCAGACTTCTGTTAGTGACCAGTCCGGTTTGCGTGTTCTTAGATGTTGCCATCCATACAAGAGAATGACACTGACATTCAGCATCTGGCTTTTCTCTGGTGCACAAAGCAGTACAGTCTGCACAGCAGCAAAACTAACATACATAATCTTAAACTTGGCCAACTGTTTGTGCTCCCTACCAGAAGAGAATCTTCTGAAACATGCAGTACTTCAGTTGCCTTTAAAACTGCGTACAATATAATCAAAAGTGTCACAGCTTACATTTAAGAGGAAAGCTTACTGTAAACCACAAGATTAAACTGATATTACATGCAATTATTGGCTAAAAACCCTTTAAGAGGCACTAAATTACATTCCACTGCAACCCCTGTTGGGACAGCAAGTTGCTGACTTAAGTTCTGAGTTGCAAGTCTGGCAACTAAAAGACTCTGGATCAGCTCTGCTTGTACGAGAGTCTTACATAGTGCAACTCCGTTGAAGTTACTCTTACTCGTAGTTCATTCACATTAGAAAAAGATCACATCTATTTTATGTATCTACAGTCAGCTTGATGGACTGGGCAATTCGGCTCTCATAAAATCTGATTGAAGATAAAAAGCAACATAGTATCCTTTGAATTACAAACACACACCTAATTTCTAACACACACACAAAAAAAAGATTAAATAAAGCATCACTATAAATACTGCATGTATTCTTCATCACCTATTATGGATTTCAGTTAAGTTTTGAAGTCAGTGAGTTCAAAATGTATTTCTACTAAAAGATGCCCTATTGCACAGGAACTAGGAAATCCTTCCAAAAATGTAAATAAAAAAAATCCCAAATAAAATCTATGTGTCTTCAATACCTCTCTCAAAGCCTGTATCAATCAATTAATACATTTGTTCCTATATTCGAAGTTAGTCTGTGCTGTTAGCTTTGCATTCAAACTAAGTCACAAAAGCAGCTCTAAGCTGCCATCCTGTCACTCAAATACCCAGATAACACACAGCCGAGATAGACCTCCATCTGCCGATTAGGAATAGGCAAAAACCAGTCAGACATCTGTCACGCTGTTTCACAGTACCACGCAGCAAGAAAGCTGCAACAGCATTTTTAATAAAAGCTATTTTCATTTACATTGTTGGCTTGTTGCAGAATACAGTGGGATAACACAATCTCATCAGCAGATGAAAATCAAAGTCCAAGATGCCTTTTGCTACCAGCTAGGTGTCAGGATCAAATTTAAGGTCAGAGGAAACACAACTTTAATGCTTTTGACCTACAGGGTCTCCAACCACAACGCTTTCTGAGCAACATCAGGATAGCATCTTGCTGACCACCCATCACACATCATGAAAACAGAGTCATTCTTCCAGTTTCACATTTACCTCCATAATGCTGTTTGCCCCTGTTCCCACACAAACCCTTGACCTCTTCTCACACTGTACTGAAGAGATACTCAAGTCCCAGATCTTACAAACCCTGAACGCGCACTTCCATTGTGTAGATACGGATAATGGCGCCACCTGAGACATTTAAACTAGTCTCAGAGTCTAACTTACAATTTGTTTATCATAATGACCGTTAATAAAATACTACTGACAACGCCTTCCTGACTCTTCCCTCCCTTTGCTCATCTGTCATTGAGGGGTGTTTTCTTCCACAGCTCCTACCATCTGGAGAAGCCAGAGAGAAATCAATTGAGTGAGGATAGGGAACGCTGAAGCTCAATGGGAGGGGGGGAAAAAACCCAACAACAAATCAACAACCAATCTTTTGTCTATCATACAAGTAACCATGGGGAAGAGTAGGAATATTCAGTGAGGCACAATTTGACTTGAGTACGCTAAAACAATTTCCATTACACAGTACAGACATGGAAATTTCACTGCAAAAGGGAAGTTGGTAATTTTGCTTGTCAAAGGATTTTCATCAAAGTGTTCAAAGGTCAGCATACACGTGCTCGACTGACGGAGTAGTGCCCTATTTTGCAAGATATAGGCTAAGGAAAAGTTACTTCTCTAAAACCAACAAATTGTTTCATGTCTCAGATACAGTCCTATCTCATGTGGGCAACTTCCTGCCAAATGCTGATATCATCTTGGATTAAAAAAATAAATATCATAAATTTTGTTTCAGAGTCAGCATGCCTTTGTACAAAGTCAGAAAAGCTATCAGCTAAAAGTTGTAACTTTTCTCTTGTAGAAACCAGTATAAACAAAAAGTTGAAAGGAATGCAAAGAATAAGTTTTATTATTTGGAATGATAAACCAAATCCAGTTTTACCAGGCAGCACTACTTGAACAGCAAGTTAAGATACTTGGAGACTGCTAAATTAATGATTCTTACTCTTGTGCACTGCACTGAAACAACTAGCAAAATGCATATGAGATACTCTGAGATAAGTTTTGCTTTAGGAGCTGTTAAGTATGAAAATGAGCTGACTCAACTGCATTTTACTTTCCATGTAGAACTGTGCAAAAGCAGAAGTTTCCACTCAGGAAGCAAACCAAACAACATAACCTTACATAACACATTCTCGTTGTAAAAAGAATCATCCCATGTTAACAGTGAAAAGCTGATCCTCACTAGGGAGCACAGCACTATTATGACTTCTCAACCCTTTTAGAAATTTTCCAAAGAGAGCTACAGAGCCCGACAAAAAAAAAAAAAAAAGTTGCTGAAGGCCGAGGATCCGCGTGCCTAAAGTTGCTGAAGTCCAATCTGTGTTCTCACAGATTGAAAACACATCCTAGAATAACCAAAAGGATCATCTGAGAGAAAAATTGCTAGTTCACTTCTCATAATGGGTAGCCATTTCCTGAAAGTATTAGTTATGCCAGGTAGCCAAGACAAAGACAGAAAGACCAACAGTAGCCCAACAAAGAATAAAAAGTCTGAAAAATTATGAATACAGGTACACCGCACTTTTATCCTACTTCTTACGCAACCACTGGCCACAGGACACGAGGCTGGAAAACTTTCTTGTCTGAATCAGTTCAGCCGTCACTACAGCATGACCAAAGTCCTGAGGAAAAAAGTCAAGGGACCATTCGCAAACTTCCAAGCAATCTCCAAGGATGTAGCCTTACAGGCACGTTTTGCATGACAGCAGAAGAGAAGGGAAAGTGCAAAGTACAACACAAGTTTATCATGAAAGATGACAAAGTAACTACAATTCATTATTGACTCATTTGTGTAATTTGAACACTAAGCGAAACAAATATTCTACAATAAAGCAATATTTCCATATCCCCCTCCTACTTTTTTCTTTTCTTCTTGGAAAGGGTTTCCATTGCTCTGGTAACTGAAGCGTTGTGGTTTAAGCCCAGTTAAACTACTCAACAACAATAGGATTAGGGAAACTATAACAAAGATATTTGGTGCTTAAACATGGCGTGGGCCCTTTCATCACGGCAACAAAGTTTTCCTTTCATTTCTGGACGTAGAATACAAGAAAAAAGTTGAAACAGTTAAACTTTTAACTCCATGTAGTTAAGAAAAAAAACTCTAAATGACTCATCTCACCCACAAACAACATTTACATACGTAAGATTAAACAGTAAAATTTGACATCAGTACATCTCAAGCATATGCCTTCTCAGACTTCTACGGTTAAACCAACTCTGATCTTGTTAGCAGGGAGACAGACCAGAGGAGAACTAGGGCACCATTAAGGGCACGTAATATGGTGTGTGCTAATTAAAATTGTTCTGAATTGAACACACAGCTAACAGCAAGTACCATCATATTGCAGAATCCACTTTTTGGAGAACATATAACCAAACCAGCCTGTCAGTTTATACTTCCAGAAGACTCAGTGTACTACTCGATTTGGAATGGGGGGGGCCTGTTAGGGAAAAGCACTGCATCCCCACATCTCCCTCCACACCATGGTTGGCTATGCTTTATCAGTCAAGGAAAAAGAAAATAATCAGAATTGTTTAAAGTGGAATGCTCCTAAGCTCATCACGTGTATTAATTATGATTGTAAAAGCAACTAGTACTAAGCAGCCAGCATGCACTCACAGAGAAAGAGAGAGCTCATATGCAAGTTCTTGCCTTCAAGAACAAACAGGTTAGGTCTACATGATTGACCTAAAAGTAATAAAAGCAATACATTAGGAAAACTGAAAAAAAAAACACCCTGAAGTATTTTTATTTAAGCATATGTCAGCACTTTATGAACAGTTTCACTTTTTCCTGCATTGTCAACTTTCCTGTTGTAGGTCCCCCGCTAGAAAATAAAAGGGACTGGAAGAAACAAAGTGTAAGAAGGAAAACATAACTCTGAAATCACAAATACTACCTACAGAATCAGAATTATGCGTCAATTATTAGCAAGTTTCTTCAAGTTGAATAGTGTTGAATGTAAGACCCTTGTCAAATCAAATAAAAAGGAAGGAAAAGAGCAAATCCTATATTCACTGAATAAGGTAAGAAAAAACAGCATCCCATTCACAATCCTCGACTTCAGTGAGAAATACCAAGGGGCTAAGCAGTTCAAGAAACACCAAGAAAATAGCTGGAAGACAGACACACACATTTATGTTAGATATCTCTTTAAAAGTATAAAGAGGTATTTTACATTTCGCACAGTACCAATGGTAGGGTGGTTTTTTTTTAGCTAAACTGTAGCATTTATTAATGTTTATTAAGCCTTTTATTCTAGCACAGATACAGCAAAATACCATTTCAGGTAAAATGCTACTCAGGCCTTGATTAGCTGCTGTTACTGATACAGCATTTTGAAAATGTTTGCAGAGAGAAAAGGAATGTGTCATTTTAATTCTCAAAAAATGTGTGTTTGAAATGTAGAAAATATGTTCTTACAGCATTAGAAATACCAGCTGTACCTCATTTAGTCAATTGTATATGCCTAAATAAAAATCTGTTTCTTCCCTGTACACTGAGTTCAGCACAATGTCTAAAAAGGATACGGCATCTGGGTAACACAAACCAAGTCACACATTATTCCACCTCATCTTTAAATCAATTTCCTTACAATAAAGAGTCTACTCATTCTCTTAGTGTTACTCTTCAAAGCCGGCATTTGTTTTGCCCTCTTAAATACTAACAACCTCCACTGCAGTTCACCCCTTCATCCCGAAAACAGCGTACTTCATTTTATTTTAAAAGTGACCTCAACTGCGAGTAGCTAACCATACATCTCAAGTTTTGTCAGACTGATATTCAGCAATACTTCAGTGAAGAACCTGAAAACTTTATGTTTAGTTTGGCAGAAAGTATTTTAGGAATGATAAATGTTACAGAAATGTAAGCCACAGCGGTCCGTTTTGATATATCACATCTTATTGTTATTAAGAGAGGTTAGCTGCGCTTTAGAAATACCTTTTCACCACCAAATTTATAACTGAACTCAACTTTTGTCAAGGAGGTTCCTCTGTCTGGTCCCTAAGGAGCTGCTAACTCTAGTCACTGAAGAGCTTGAACAGAATTACTCCGAATCTCAAAATCGTGAGCCACCTCCGCAGGGACAGGCAGGAGGGGGCAGGGGAGGTGAGGAAAGAGGCGGGTGGATGAGTCCCCGCGGGGAGCGGCTGGGTCACTGTCACTCGCCAGCCCGGCGACACCCACCGCCGGCTGAAGCGGCCCCAGCCCTCTCCCGCTGCCCCA
>VXBO01013849.1:30613-46099 GCA_013400135.1 Rhinoptilus africanus | reverse complement strand
GCTCCCGCCTCACCGGCCGGGAGGGCCCGAGGGGGCCCTGCGGGGAGGGCGGCTGCAGGCCCGGGTGTTCCCAGCGCCGCCTGACGCGCTCTCCCTTCTCCCTCCTGTCCCTCCCAGCTGGCGAAAGATCTGGTGCATCCCTCCTTGGAGGATGAGAAGAGAAAGCACAAGAAGAAACGTCTTGTGCAGAGCCCAAACTCCTACTTCATGGACGTAAAGTGCCCAGGTAAAGATTGTAAATGCTTATATCTTGCAGAAGGAACAAAACTAATTTTGTATGCCGTTCGTTTTCATTAAAGGTCTGATTTCTATTTTTTTTTTCTTAAATAAAAGTGTTTTACTTGTTCTGCAGAGGAAAAAATAACATGTTTGGGTTCTTCTAACAATAAAGGTGTTTTCAACCTTTTCCAGAAGTTAATTTGGACAATCAGATTTTTATTTTCTTTTCTGGAGGTCTGGCATGTGATTATTTCTTTTTTTTTCCATTATGAAATCTTGGCAAGTAGGGAATAAACCCAACCCCCAGATTTGCCTGTGTAAGAAATGAAATGAAATGGATGCCTTAAAGCATCAATGGCACAAGTTTCAAATAGAAGACAAGATTGTTTTCCTCCTTTTCTATGTTTTCCTCCTTTTCTTAGTTGGTTGATTCTGGAAGAGCAACCAGAAGAACTTTGCACAAGGATATACACAGGCATAGTGGCATTTACATTGAGGTAAAACATATACAGCTGCCTTTTGCACACATTGCTGTCAAGAAGTAAGCTCAGGTCTAGCTCGCGCATACAGGGGTTATATTTAAGGTGTTGCCTGTGTCCGCTTTTCACAGATTTTCCTTACTTTGGCTCAGAAACATAAGTATAACTAAATTCTCTTTTATAAACTAAACCATGGGATCTTCTAGCACAGTTACAAGAGTGTGCTCTACCAGTGAACAGCATTGATCAGCACAGCTACATCTGTATCGAGGCACAGAAATTGTGGGTAACTTATCTCCTGGAAACTACTGCAGTATAAGAAGGTTATAGCCGTGCATAGAAGCAAATGCATCGATGACTTACAGTAGTGATCATCCTGACCAGAAGCAGGGAATTGTTGCTGTAGTCATGCTTTCCTATTATCTTATTCTTTCTTAGTAGCTTAGATTTTTAAGAAGCTCTGAGACATTGTTTTCTCTCTAAAAGCAAGGTAAATTCATTAAAACTGTAAGTAAAGTGTGGTTACTTTTAAAAGATACATGGTTGAAGGCTAAGCCACTTATTTATTTTTTTAAACTTTCTTCAAACCAGTGTACATGCACGCATATAGTAAGATACAGTTAATGTCAACATACGCCCATAGGTCACTGGTTATCTTCATTATTGTTGGATTAGTTGGTTATTGAGTTTGAGGGATATGTAGAGCAAAGCAGGAGAGCTTTCAATAATGAGAGAGTCTTAAAAACGAGGCAGTGAAAATACCAGACGGCCTTATGCATCCATCGTTCAGTGGTGTTGGAAGTTGCTACAAAACCTTATCAACACAGAAGTTCATGGGGGGGAAACAACATTTGCTAAGGTTAAATTTTAGCTGCTAGCAATTTCTGTGCAAGCAGATCTGTGCAGTTACTATTTGTCATTTAAACAAAGCAGAAATTTGTTATCCTGTCTAATAGGAGTTCCCGCCACCAGTGAGTTCTCTTGTCAGAGATTTCTGAAGACCTTCCTCACAACATATATTCTATCTTATCTTTCTGGTCCACACATGCTGAAAATGGAACCTACTCTTACCTTAATCTATTTGTCTGTTTCTATATCCACATCTACATTAAATCCTTTACAAGTCTTTTCTCTCCAAAAATCATTAAATTAAAAATACTTTGCAGGGAAAAGAATGAAAGCAGTGAAAATCCCTTTGCCTGAGCTACACATGAGACTGATTTCATTCTTTCTTGAGTCACAGAATTTACAAGTTGTAGACAAAGTGTTGCTGGTGCTTCTTCTTGCACCTGGAATTAGCGAAGTTACTCTGTGCAAGTCTCCCCATTTAAACACAATGCTAGCTTTGTAGAACGTAACCAAGCACATGCCTTATGCGTACCAATTATTAAACAGAAAGCAAACACAGATCTGAACAGCAGTGTTTATATTCACAGCTGCCAGACTTTGTCAACAGCAATGTTCTAGTATTACAAGTTAATTATTTCTCTAGCTAAACTAAACCATGGCTTCAGCAGAGAAAAAGCTAGTCTAGAACTCCTTGACTTTTTTTGCAGGAGATAAACTACAGGCAAATGAGGGCTTGTGAGCCATCAGGCTGTGTTCAGTGTCATATGAGGAGTCATAGCAGTTCAGTTATCTGCTTTCATGTGCGTGTTAGTAAAAGCAAGTACTCCAGACCACAGTAACAGTGTTTTGCTTTGTTTCACTTGGTATGCTGTGTATTAAAATATAGATCAATTTTTGGACAAGTGTATTTGGAGTATCTGATTCAATTACACATACAATAAAAAAAACATGCTGGAAATAATGGAAAGTTTAATAATGCTGTTTTCCAGGATGCTACAAGATCACGACTGTATTCAGCCATGCTCAGACAGTAGTTCTGTGTGTAGGGTGCTCAACTGTCCTGTGTCAGCCTACTGGGGGCAAAGCCAGGCTCACAGAAGGTAAGGGGCAACGTGTAGCAGCCTCAATAGTCCACTTACATAAACACACTTATGTATTTATAGCTTGCAGATATTTTATCTTTGATTTTGAAAACTGATACTGGAATGCTTATTTTGCAGATTGCTTAGAGTTGGCTAGTAAAAACATTGTTAATGGGCCCTGAATTGCAATTATTTTTTAGATTCTTGTTTTTAAATGGCTACACAGATAGGTCAGGCAGCTCAGCAGCTACATTGTGATCAAACACACTTGATTTTAGATTTCCTTTAGCCTATCTGTAATAAATACTGCCTATTTAATTCCAAGCTACGTTTAGAGCATTAAAAAGCAGCATTAAAGGAGTAGGGTACTTTTGCTGGGCTAAGCGATTCTGTGCCACTGCTAGTCAGTGATGGCTTGCCTGTTTCTTTTTAAACAGTCGTACTCTAAGGCAGTTCCCTGGCTCACGTTGCTTAATCAAAATTTGTTTTGTATAAATTGTAAGGGAACAAATAACCACTGATAACTTATATACAGGTAACTGGTATAGCACCAGTATATCTTGAAAAGCAGCCCAGTGTCTGGGGTATATGAAGAGCACTGGAAACACTTGAGGGTTTTAAAAAAATTAAAGAACAGATCCAGATTTTATTAATGTTTTGTTTAAAGGTCAAAAGGTAAATATAAATTGCATATCATAGTGCTTATACCATGTGCTACTATATGAATGTAATTTATATGAGGACAGAGTACCTGAAATAAGGCTGTTGAGCAGTTGAAAAGGTATGAACGCTCCTAGCAGCTGTTTCAGTTTGGGGTTTGTATCACTAAAGGGATGCAACAGTAGACTGAAATTTTAAAAGACATCTGGAAGAAAAGAAATAGTACACCTTAGCCTTATTTTAAGATAATTTGTATGACAGCCGTCTTGTTCCATTTGAGTTAGAGCAAACTCAAAGGGCTGAATCTTCACCTCTTGTGATACGTGAAATTTAAATTTATTGCACAAGTTTTCCTACTTAAGTTGGGTGGGCAATTTTCCAAGGCAGTCTAACAATTTAGGGTCTATTCACGTCTATACTCATATGATTTCTTTACAGGCTGTTCCTTTAGAAGAAAGCAACACTGAACACTTCAGCATGTGGTTTTGGATCCGCGTTCCTGAATGCCTTACCGGTTTAATGCCTGTTAAGATAACAATGTAATTATGGCTGATTTTGTAAAAATTACATGCTATTGGTGACTAATGAGCTGGAATCTCTTTTTCAATAAATGATTTAAAGTGCAAGTTTTTCCTTCAAATTTGCAGACAACTGAGCTCT
Organism: Rhinoptilus africanus; assembly: GCA_013400135.1. Taxonomy (NCBI): domain Eukaryota; kingdom Metazoa; phylum Chordata; class Aves; order Charadriiformes; family Glareolidae; genus Rhinoptilus; species Rhinoptilus africanus. The sequence goes on along the minus strand of VXBO01013849.1, from coordinate 42,150 downwards.
ATTTTTATAATTTTAAACAGTGTATTGTTAATTTAGTGGCATCATGTAATATAAAAACCTTGGACTTGCTGCTTCCTTCCCCTCGTTAATTGTCAACTACAGCGGTGTAATGCATTTGTTGACAGAAACTGCTCTAAGAATGCATTTTCTATACTTTATTACTGCAGCTACCCTAGATTAGGTAGATAGATTTAAAATGGCTCGTTTGCTTTCAATGTTGCTTTAGTCCCTTTACTATGTTGAGTAACGTGATAAATAAAAATATAAAGTTAATCACTTAAGCTCACCTGTTTTTCTGGACTGCGTATTTTTTTCCCTCCCTCCAATCTGGTCTCGAAACTGCATTTGGTATTCTATACTGAGACTTCTATACAAAAAAAAAAGAAGAGTCTTTTGCAAAACACTGAAAGCACTCAGTATAGAGAAGGCATATGGTGTGTATAAGCCACAGTAAGTCTTCAAACTACACTAAAAACTCTGAATGGCATCCAGTCCTTAAAAAAACTAGTACAGCAAAACCATGCATATTTTCAGTATTAAATACTGATATTAAATAATTACCTTTTTGCAATGAGGCAACAGGTTTTTAGTTAGTTTTTTAAAGCTATCCCTTCCTAAATGGCTGTTAAAAAGTGGATATTTTTTTTAAGCCATGAGAAAACATTCAGAGTCTTGCATGTATCTTATTTTACTAAGTAATATCTCACGTTAAGTATCATCTCTTGGTGAGCTAATTATTGTTGGGAATTTCTATTTAACCTGTATTATTTTTTATTAATTTTAAAACATATGTTTCTAGGGAATTAAAACCCCCCAAACCCAGTATTACAACTCATTGCATTTGCAAGATAAGTTTTATTTCAGTTAACTCAAACAGTGAACACTTACCATTATCAGATGCAAAAAGCGGGTGTTTTGATACAGAAATAGATGCACCCATTTAGTATACATGCCTTTTAAGAAAAGTACAGCTTTATGTCAGTACCATACTGTGTTTTCACAAAAAAGGTTAAATTAAGAGCAAGTTTATCATGAAAGCTGCTCTTAATTGACTAGTTTCCCACACTTAATACCAGTCCATCAAATAACTGCTTTCAGGACAAAGATTAAAGTAGCAATATTAATTCACTTGTGTCCTGAATACCTGTCCTAAGGCCAGATTCATTCCTAGTCTCCCATATCTCTGCCTTCTCCTACCCTAAAAGATAAGACTCACGATAAAGTAAATACCGAATCAGAGAAAGTTGGTGACCCATTTTGTTCCAAGTACTGGAAGACGAAACTCGGACATCACAGCATCTACAATGCTGTACGTGTGACAAAAGGGGTTTTTTTTAAAAAGCCCCAAGTTACAGGAGATACAGCATAAAAAACATGGTATGCATATAAAAAGTTGGTGGCTAAACAATCTACGAGGGGTGAGACACTGTCATTAAGATCTTGGTGTTAGAAATTCCTTAGACGCTTCTTACCATTATTCACTTCCATACATACCTCAAATACTTACATTTATTAGTGTTTGGTCACACAGACAAGCATAACGGTAAACCTATGCCTCCTACATGCTGAATCTTTCTCTAAATCCAAACACAACGGTCGGTGAGTAAAACTTGTTTTCTCTCAAGTATGCAGACTGGTTTTAAAGAATAAGTACCACCTGCAAAGTAGTATGCTATAAATCCTAAAATAACAGCGTTACTTTTCAGATTTTTCTACATTTAAAATGTTGCATTTGGTCTATTCATATATTCTTCAACACGAAAACAACTCAGAACTACGTACTCTTGTTCCCTGTCTAAAACGGGCACTGACTTCTGCTGCGGCACGTTTACCCAGCTAGTAGGTGCTCAAGACTGAAAAAAAAGTGTTGCTATGGCAGAAGACGCTCCCCTCCAGTACTTCTGCACTGGAACTCCCAAATGGTATCACAGACCTTGGTGGAAGGGTAGATAACGTATTGCCTGACCAAATGCAAGTTTGTTCAGAAGCGTTCTCTCTGTTGTCTCTACTGATTTTGATATTCTTGAGACAAAGACAACCCATCATTAAAGAATAAAAAAGTGAAAACCCAAGCAAATAGTTTAGGTGTAAGCTTTTACTGTTTTAAGGCACAAGAATTATTATAATTATAAAGAGTACTGAACCAGTCCTAAGCTTCAATTAAAAATGTAGGTATAACACAGACACCTCAAAACATTATATTTCCCGTTTGTCTTAAGTAATAATGTTATCACAAGCATACTGGGAGCAGAGACGACAGCATGTCGTTTCACCACAGGGCAGGTAACAACCATGCAGTTAATACTAGAAGCACTAACTTGGGAAAGAGGCAAGTACGGCTGTCTTCTGCTAACTGTTACCTCACTCCTTAAATTCAGAGCAGCAGAGCTGCGGAACAGTGCGGGGAGGTAAGTACTCAAACCCTTCCCGCAGGATATTTTGATTTGTCTCAGCCTGGAAATACTGTCTGATATAACTGCAGGGGAAGTGGGGCGGGGGTAAATCTTCGAGAGCATGGAGATCTTCCATGCCATTAGGGAATATATAAAATTAACATATTCAGATGTTGCTCTAGTCCTATAGTAAAATTGAAGATAGAAAATGCTTCTTTGGAACTCTATCACAATTTATTGTTCAACCTTGTGCAAAAGTAATGCCTTGAGGCAGGTCTCCAAATGGAAAAAAGGATGGTTTTCAAAAAAACCTCACAAAAGTCTATGAGACTTCTACTATGGGCTTCAAGTTGAGTTATTTGAGTTTCTAATTCCTATATCTGAAGGAATATCTACATTACAGAATACAGTGACATTTCTGGCTACCAAAGTTAGCCTGTGTATCCTTCAAAAATAATGAGACAGTCCGACAGCTCACCATGTTGTGCTATTTGGGCATATTCGACTGTGGAAACGATACCATTATTTCACAGTAAACTTGTATTACACATTCTCTGTGTCCAATAAAAATGGAAGAGAGGACTTCTAAATAACAAAAAGATTTTTACTTACATTACTCTAGCTTCATTCTTTTCTAATTCTTAACAATCCACAGCTCTGACAGAAGTGTACTTCTGGTATAAATCTGCATTCTGGATGTAGCTTCAGGATTTGGGGTTTGCTGGGGTATTTTTTGCTTTTTAAGCAAGCAAGAAAAGTGCTATGTGAAAATGTCAAAATCAACAGTAAAACCATTGTTCTTTAAAAAGTAATACTGAACACTTTTGGCAGACTCGAACTGTACAAACAACGAGTTATGTCTTTGTGTGCTCAAATCAAGATGTGAATTTTTTCAAAAGTTTAACATTTAAGGTAGATAATTTATGGTTGTACTTCTCAGTGTAAAAAAACAATGCTACTTGGTCAGATGCTTGACTGGATGAGAAAAAAACATGCTAATATGATGGTAATTTACACAGGGACTACAGGAAGTCAAATTTGACTGTTACATTCTCCTGTTCTGTAAGTCAGGAACTTCCCTGAGAGATGAATTCCAGTTAGACATAAGTTTAGCACCACTAGCAGAAGTTAAGTGTATTTTTGATGCTTTTTCTTCACGTGTTCTTAGTCCAATTACACCGTTCTCCATTTGTTTTTCACGTTTCAGTACAGTGAGAGCAGTTACGCGTCCTTCTTTTTTTAATCTATATTTTGTGCCCATTTTTCTTTATCAAATTCCCTCGCAATCTTTAAGGCAGTGCTGTTGAGTGAAACTGATTGCATATTACAGATAATACTAACAATTACTCCTCTAGGTGGTGCCACTAGCCCAGTATCTATAGCTTCAGAGTCCAGCTCTTCAGGAAGAATGAGGAGGACGCTACTTGCGCCCACTGCACCACCCGTATGAGATGCGTAGTGTCTCTGCTGTCTGCAACAGCCACATTGTTGTTTTTTCTCTACTACAGCCCAAGCCATTGCGTATTTACCATCCCTGTCCCACGATACTTCCGTTTTTGGCACCGGGGTCCACATCATTGCGACCGTGTCTGGTTTGAGGTACCCAGGGAGAAGTTTGTCATTAGCGTTTTTAAATTGTCCAGCTTGATAACTGTATAACAAGGCATTTCCAAATTTCAGAAGGTCACCTACTGATGACAGGAAGCCACCACCAGCCCACTTGTAAGAGTTGTCCACATACGGTGCATTTACCAGCCGTCCCTTTTTGTTGTAAACATAACATCTAGAAGTCAAGAAAAATTCAACTTGTCATTCTCAGATACCATGCACAACTATTTTAAGCTGCGTTACCTTAAAGGAGCAATGTGAGCATGTATTAGCTCATTCTCATGAAACTTTAGAATTTTTTTAAATATATATTTTTAAAAATAGATTTATTGCAGAAAAATCACCAAGAAATCCAGACAGGAAAACAAAAATCAAGGTGACTCCTTAGGTTAGAAGCTTAGTTTCAACAAAAGTACTAATCTTTCTTCTTCCTCTTAGGATATACTAAGAGTAAAAGCAATATGTAAATAAGACACGTGACAGAAATCTATAGATCAGCCAGCATAGGATTTTTCTTAAATCCCTGTACTGGATTTAACGTGTTTTAAGAAAGAGGAATCCTGCAACTAACCCATGATTATCAGACACTGAGCTGAAATTTCACTGAAGTCTTAGGTGACTGCTCTGAGACAGTAGTTTCCATTTATGACTGACTTCCCCCCACTGCTCCATTACAGTTACCATATTCTAAAGTAACTGAATATTCTAGAACTACTAAGAAAAAGTTGTCAGAAGTTAATAAAAAGAAACCAATTGGTAAAGCATGTTCTGTGTTCAACAGAATTTTAATTCTGGTTAAAATTGATACTACAATTAAATTTATGAAAACCTTGTATTGCTGTCAGACCATTACAATTCCACGGAACTCTTAACAAGTCAGTATATTAAGCAAACCAAGGGAACTATATATTCTAATATAATTTCCTGGTTACTCCTTTATTTTACTCTATTTACACTTGCCTGCTTATCTGTACCCAAAATAAACGCAAACTTCAAAGTTACCCCTGCTACTCCCCCCTATACATACTTTCATAACAGGAAATACTTAACTTCCTGTTCTGTAATTTTACGTGGTAATTACAGAACCAATACCATAATGCTGACATAACATCAGCTACATGGCTAACTTTGAAATAACACAAGCCACTTGGTTTAAAAGCCTGAAAAAATAATAATTCACACATTCTTAATTGAGTTGGCTTAATAAAGACAGAAAGAGCAACAATTGTTCTGGAAAACAAATATTTCATCTTTGTTTACCTTGCTCTGTTATATATCATTGCTTCATTGTCATCCAGTACAGTTGATAGCATATCCAAATCACGAAACATTTTTAGCATATAATCGGTAAATTTTTGTCCCGAAGCTCTCTCGACAACAGCACTTAAGAGAGTAAAGCCATACGTTGAATACAAGAACTGACTACCTTAAAGAAACACAATGAGAAAGGAGAAAAAAAAAAAAGTTAGCTGCATGATGCTTAAACAGAATCTGAAAAATACATTTGAAGTAATCACATGTGCAAATAAAAACATATATAGCCATGAATAATCAATGAAAAGACTCTCCCTCCATCCCTATTTTAATATGATGTGAATCACAAGCTTATGATACTGTGCCCTAGGACTTTCTGTACTGCAGCAGACACGGGTGCTTGCTAAGTGCAGGTAGCCCTGAGAACAGTGCCAAAAAATTTTCAGGGGTGGGCACGTACAGCCTTGTTTCACACCCAGATGTGAAGACTGACATTTACCATCCTTTCCACAAGATTTACCCTACTAGTTCTAACAAGGATGTCTGGATTTGGAAAGCTGAAGCAAACCATAAAATCACTTCTTAAAAGATGCTCATCTACTGTGACTTGTGAACCTATACCCTAGAGACGGAAAGACAAGAGTAGTACTTGTTCAAGGTTTTCAAAGGTCTTGATCACCTCTACCACAGTGTTTCTAGTTCTAGAATATCCTGGAAGATAATGTGAACACTAACATGCATATGATTTAAGATAACATAATTTATTTACAAAACAATGTTTCATTTTTAAAAATGTCATTCTTGTGAATGAGATGCCCTTTATGAAACATCAAGGAACTGCCAAATTGCCTACCGTCAAGACAGATCTCTTACCTGAAATGGTTCCTAGAACTCTCCAAGATGGTAAGTGGTTAACTTCTCCCCCTTCCTACCCCTCTGCCCTTAAATGCGCATTATTTACCATTTATCAGCAATGCATATCATTTGCCTGTTAGCCTAATTCATTTAGAACTTACACCCAGAGTTCCTCAAAGTCCTCTCTAGAATTAACTTAAATAATTCCAACAGTAAGTAACCTCAATGATTCTGTGGTCTTTCTGTAAAATCTTTTAGCTCTGATTTAGTGCCCGACTAAAATTTTTTGCTTTTGGTTCATATCTAGAAGGCCCAGAGCAGGAATACAGCAAGTTGACATCCGCTTATGAAATACTTTGTAGATACAAATTTGTTACCAAAATTATAATCTGCTTAAGCATTTATAAATTCAGTAACTGGTACGTTTCACAGCACTTACTGCATTACTTAGAGCTCCTGGAAGAAGTGAGAAGTGTCTTATTTCTACCTGAGGTCCCTCTTTCTCTTCTCTCCTGCATTATCTGGGACTCTTCATATTACCTTTTAAGTCTTGGCTACATCACATTTTGAACCCGCTGGATTATGGTGCAGATACACCATTAGAAGGTATCTATATAAGCATAATTCTTTAAGTCAGTAGATTGGTAAAGATACCTGTACAAGATTGTTGTCTAAAATTGAACGGATAAAATCCCGATCGGTTCAGTCTTCAAAAGTTAGGTCAATTTCAAGACAATTACATGACCAGATGGTTTGTGCGGAACAACCCAAATACTCCTCTGCTGAGCTTTTAATGGGTCACAAGATGAAATAAAAGAAGGGGTGGGGGGAGAAAAGAAAAACTCCACACAAACACTCTTTACTGTATTCTACTATCCTCCAATTTGAAACAAAAAATTCATGAGAAGAGCAGATTTTGGTCTAAATGAATAGAAACTCACCTGGTTTAAAGAATAAGGGATCATTTTTAAATATCTTCAGTGATTCAATCACACTTCCAAATTTTTCCTTCAAATAATACTCTTCTTGCTCAAATTCCTTGTCTCTCTTGCCAGGTTTTGAATTTCGGCTTTTTACCTCACCTTCGTGTTCCTTCCTCTGTTTGACAGAATCAGTCTTCTCAATCCCTTTGTCACCTTCTTCTTTTTGTTCCTTATCCTGATAGGGCTTTGTTAGTTTAAATGCTCTGTTTGCCTTTTCCTTTTCTTCCTTTACTTTTGCAATATCTTTTTCATAGTGACGAATCCCACTCAAGTGTGAAACTAACAGTCTTGTAGTAATAGCAACCTAGGTAGAAAGGAAAATAGTTAAACATGAGCTCTCTTTATTAAAGAATTTGCACACTAAATCACCAGAAAGGTAAAATCCAACACGACTAGGAACAAAGACAGAAGATCTTTTAAGTATCATGTCTTAAAACCAGTCAAAATAGATACGTATTTACATGCACACTACACACTTGGTATCAAACTGAAAATCCAAACTTCCAGCGTTGCTTTTTTGAGCAGCAAATATCAGTACTTGTCTAACTGATTTTTGTTTTTTACAGGAATAGGTCCAGATACAGGCACCTGCACACATACGGCTGTGCAATGCCAGGAACAAAAATCCAAAAAAGCGTTACCAATAAACAATTACAATTACATACCTTTTCACCCTCGTAGACTTTTTCTGGAAATTCAGGGACATATTTCTGCACCGGAGCATCTAAATCCAGTTTCCCCTCTTCCCACAGCTTAGCAACAGCCATCATGGTAAGACATTTGCTAATACTAGCAATTCGCATGATCGTCTCTGGCTTACATACTACACGATTCTCTACATCAGCATAACCCAAGCCTTTAAGAAAATAAAAACACTGTGGTAAATATTTTGCACAGAGGCCTGCTGAATTAATTATTTGCAATGAATCAGATTTACTGGCTCCTTAAAATGTTTTTCTTCTAGCTAAACTGGGATATGAAGCATTGGACTGTCCCTGCTTCTGCTTCAATTAAGTTAATAAATTCTGACATAGTAGGAATGGGTAAACAAAGTCCATTGTACTGGCTAATGGCACCCCAAGTTATTGATTCTCCTGGTCTGAGACTACAAACCAAACCTAATGATAAACGAGATTGAAGATTAAGCCAAAATTTACACTCCTGAGGTCAAATATTCAATGTAGAAAAACTAAAGAGACCAAAATGTAGACTGTAAAATAACTGACCAACAGCCACAAATACTCCTTTCATTGTTGTGAATTAATCGTTGAAACAGTAAAGGGCCTTATTTTATCAACAGAGAAACTGAGAAAGGAATTAACACGCAAACTCAGCAATTGCCTAAGCTGTAAAGCTACACAAAACAGTGTTATACACTATGTTTCAACATCACTCCGCACGACTTCAATTAAGACAGCTTAATAGTCTCCATACCAGTGTTTTCCTATGTAACCTGTTGAGGGATATTAGTTGCTTAACGAAAATAAGTAAGTTTTAATTAGAATAAATTACTGAGGATTATAATATGGTGTGATTTGGGCTGTTTGCCTAGCTTTACTTAGGATGAGTAGCTAGATTTGCTGATGCATTTAGGCCGTGACAGGGTTATTTTTCTTAGTAATTTCCCTAGCAGCTGGTACTGTGCTGTGGTTTATTCTTTTAGTATAAGAAAGTGTTCTCATATCACACGGATGTGTTTTTCCCCCAGGTCTGGGACACTTCAGTTCCCCATGTTCTGCCAGCGAGTGCAGGTGCACAAGGAGGCTAAACCAGAAGATAAGGAGGCTCCAACCCTCGGCTGAAACTGCAAATCAACAAGATAGGAGCCTGCCTGCCTAGACACAGAAAAAGAATCCAATAAGATGTTAGAAGATTCCAGACTAAAAATCACCATTGGACTAAAAGACGCACGGACAGCGCATGAAGGGTGCGTGAAGAGCGGGTGTATGGATCACAGGGGTATAATTGCTCAGGGATTTCTTTGTTTGGGCTCCCTCTCTTTGGAGGCACCCAGCCCAGTCCTTGCTGCTGTACCTTTCAATTAAATCAATTATTTTATAAAATCCAATGCCTGAGACTCTGCTGCAGGAAATCTAGGGTCAAGCCTGAAGAAGGATAAGTGTGCCTGAGAGTGTGTGTGGGTGTAACACCATGAGTGGTGTGTGAATGTTTGGGCAGCAGTTCCTCCGTTAACATAACCAACCCACAATTCTGGTAGCAAGAACTGGAATTAATTAGGCATTATCAGGCTCCCATACCAGTTTCAGCTAGGTTTGAAGAAACTGTGCAAGTGATGTTGCTGCCTAAAAAGCAATGAAAGGCAGTAGTGACATATTTGTAGTTTTCAGTACAAGCAAGGCCTGCAAGCAACGTGTGTCTGTCTATATAAAACTGCAGTCTAATAATGAACTACTCAGGGAAAAAATCCCTTGCCAAAATACAAGAAATAAACCAGACAACACGTCAGTTGCCTAAGACCCTTCCTTTTACATAAAGCTGCTGCTCAAGTGCTTGCATGGTGCTTGTGAACGCACATGCTGTACCCCTCCGTGAAAATACGTTCCAAACCTCAAATCCTAACAGTTTAGCAAGAAAGCAGGTTTAGTACTGTGGTCGCAGAATACGTGCAACTTACATCTCCTCTTATTTTTCCCCGCCCCATGAAGAGGGGAGGAGGACAACAAAACGAGACAGAAGCCTGCTAGAGCACGTTTCCCACCTCCCAGCTGCCTTACTAAAGGCATGTTGTTCTCTATGTCGATACGCAGCAGGGTTCAGAAAGCTGCCATGGCTCACACCCCCACATGAAGTTCTCTTGTTACTGGATCTGGCAGTCGCGGTGATAAACCACAATCCTGGCACTAGTTCCCTCAGGCACTTCCCTGATATCAAGGAAGGGATTCTGCAGAAGCCTTATAAAAACAACTGCTTTCATTGCTAGGTAATTGGAGACCAGAAAAAGCTATCTGATTTGAGAAAGTTCGTGATTAAGTTTCCAATACAATTTTTTTATTAGGCCACGTGACAAAAGGTACCAGAGGCTCTCCAACTCACCGCTGTCATGATGAAAGAGAAATGAAAACCTATAATCAGCTATATACATATATAAAAGTTAATGCAACAACATATTGTCAGAAGAAAGTTAGTCACAATCTTACAGAGATTTTTTTTTCAAGTTCTATAACACATTAATGAAAGACGTTGCCACTTACTACTACCATTTAAGCTGTCCAAAAAACGCGAAACACTTTATGAAAACGTTTCCGAAAACAGACACACAGTTTGGTGCTTTTTTTAAATAAACATAAAATGTCTACATGACAGGAGCAGTACTAACAGACTCTATTTAAAACTAAACTGTGTAACCAGAAAAATCACTTGCAATTTCTGGATGGATGACACCTGTTAAATCCCAGTACCTTCCCAGTAAAAATGTACACTTCGGCCCCAAAACAGGAGACAGATCACCAAATGTGAGACACTACTAAAGCAAGTCCCTGTGGGGAGAAGAGTTCTTCACCTCCTATACACAGTTCTACCAGACCACTCTACAGCTGTGTGCCCGGAGTGTAAGTATACTCAAAGACCAATCTGACAAATTAATGGAAGAAAGGTTCTTAAACATAACTGTTGAGATACACCAGCACATTCAGGAAGTTAGTAAATTATCAGCTCATGGAAATTATTGAAGTTTACCAAGGAAAGTACCACTTCATACTCCTTAGGCACCAGTTTCTGGCCACTGCCTGGAGATGTGACAACAAGTGGATGAAATCTCAGCCTGATCAGTGTGTCTGAATTGTTCATTTTTAAAACATTCATCGCTTCCCAACAGCATGCACAACTACTACTCCCATATACTAACCTTCCGACCAGACTTCCTTTCCATCTACAGAAACTCCAACTAGTATACCCGGGATTCCTGCTTCATCCTGTCAAAAAAAACAGACAGAAGACATTAAGAAGGATCTTTACAGTTAAAAGAAACACTTTTTCCCAAACCCTAAAAACGCAAAAGCAATCCTACAAACACACCTGCATGTTGTTGCCACATTACAGTTGAAACTTTGTCAAGTACGAGATGGGCTGAACTCGTATAAACAAAGCAGACATTTTAACCCAGCAGCTGGGAAAAATACATCTAACAACAACTATCACGTAAACAAAATAATTTATTTAATGATTTAACTAGATTAGCGATCAGGGTGTGCAACAAAAGCTGAAGAGAAGCAAACCACTACAGAGTTAGTATGCAACATGCAAACTGCATCATCTGCAAGCCAGCAGAACTTCAGAGGAGTTGGAGCCAGATTTCCAAAGTAACCACAAGGCGCTTTTTACAGGGCCCTTCTCTCTCTCCCCCTCCTACAGCCCCCCAGGCCCCCCCTTGCCGTCAGACCCACTGCCACCAGCACCCGCACCAACCCCGCGCCCCCCCAGCACT
>VXBO01013849.1:192-29475 GCA_013400135.1 Rhinoptilus africanus | reverse complement strand
GAGGAGGTGAGGATGGAGAGGAGGTGAGGATGGAGAGGAGGTGAGGATGGAGAGGAGGTGAGGGACACTCCAAGCCACCACAGAACTTCTTGCCCTAACTCCACAGCAAACGAGGATCCTCTTTAGCCTGCTGCTGAACGCCAGGCAGGGCAAGTGAGGCTAACACCAAGATAACCCTTCTAACTGCAAGATGAGCATATTTAATTAGATCAGTGAGGAATTACTTACAAACATTGAATTTTCCAAGGCTGGTTTTGGAGTCAAGCTTCAGCCTAGAGCAGTGCCGATGACGCCGCAAGCATTTGCTCACAATTGTGCCACGTTGTTGCTCTCTTTAGACAGAGACTACAGAGAGATGACAATGCCTTTCAGTATATGCTTTTAAACTGTCTCAAAACCTTCCACATGTTTGGTTTCCAATAAAATTTTAATAATTCTCTCATGATTTGAATGTTGACTGAGCAGCAAGCTGAAGAGACCAAAGAGTGACCAAATAGTGACATTATTACTCAAGAAGACGGAAGGAAAGGACTTTCAGTGCACCAGCAGATTCAGCTGGTGCACTGAAAGATCCAAGTCCCATCCAAAGATACGTCCAAAAGCCAGGACTCTTGTGAGCTTTGCCAAGAGGACAAGGCTGCAGATTTGGGATCGTCACAACAGCCTTTTATGACAATTAAAGAGATTCTATCTGCCTAATGCAAAAGCAAATCCAGAGCCACTCAAACCCATCAGCAGAATTGTTAGTCCTCATGTCTAACTGGAGCATCAAAATACCTTCATTAGTATGAAGATACCAAGTCATCCCTTTCCTATATGTCCTTGCTGTGAAATTACTAATTGCAATGATGCTTGGGCAGACGACGTTAGGTCCACAGGTGGTTAAAAATCCCCTCTCATTAACAGTTCATTTCAGTCTTTTTTTTTTTTTTTTTAGCACTCTTAGTGCTCTTCTTCTGGATATCAGAAGACCTAGTCCAATAGTCCAAGTGCAAGAGGGGAGGACAGGGAGGGACAAGTTTATATGAACTAGGCATGCCATGGTCCATGGTGAGTAGCAAATTCTAGAGGCGATACCAAAAGCAGCAGAGCCCTTGGCATACTGTGGAGAAAGCATCGGCATCCAAACGGTTGAGAAATGTTCACAGTAGCCTTGAACTCTTCAAAGTCAGTCCTCTCAAGGGAACACCATAGACCGGATTGTCCTAAGGAGCTTAGACCCTGCAAATCACAGCTAGATGGGATGGGGTTGTATCATTACTTGGCAATGCAGAAAGCTCCTTGTGCAGAAAGTCCACAGCATCCTGTCTGATGGATTGCACAGGGGTTTGCTGTTTACTTCTTGGAGATTTTCTGGAGTATTTAGACCATCATTTAAAACCTCATGTATAGATGCTGAAGGATTCTTGAACAACAGCTAACAAGCCTTAATAACGGCCGCTCCATAAATGTTAGAAATGTTGACAGAGAATACAATAGCTTAAAAAATGCATTAAAAAAATGAGCCATACGTGTAAGCAGAAGTAGGGAGACTGTCCTTTTAGAACTCCGCATATGCTCTGCTAGGAGAAAATCCTGAGATCCTGACCTAGGGAGTTCAATCTCCTTCATGTCCGATGATCTCAAGAACTGCAGGATTTGGCAGGAAGTCAGGCCAAACAGCTTTCATGCGTGAAGTCAAATGCAGACCAGATGCTACACTTTTCACTGCTGGCATTTATTTCTCATTACTATTTTCACAATAAAACTCTGTTGCTTATCACAGTACAACATCATACCCAACTGGTACAAGATGCCGTATTTACCTTCTCGTAACTCATTTTCACTGTGTCAAGCTGTCTCTGGAAATGTTTTGCAGCAGGATTCTCTGCATTCCTACATTAACCTGCTCAATAGGAGCACTCTTCAGCACCACACTTTTGAATGGGCCTAAGCCAGAAACTCATCTTGCCGTTTTTCTCTGATTGCCTTAATGAAGAGCTTTGTGTTAAATCCAGGAGCACAACATGGCCTGCTGTTATCTGTTGTGTCTTCCCCAAAGCTGCTGGTTTTGTTAACTTTGAGTTGAGATACCAAGCGTAGAAGCTTTTGAGCATTTTCTGCTCCCGCTGATAGCAATAGAAAATGAGGACAGCAAGCACCAGGCTAATCCAATTCTAATTTTAACAAAAATGTTTAACAAAGATGTTTTCCTTCTGTCCTCCTCCATCAGTCACTTAGAAGTATAGGCACAGACTCTCAGCTGCAATCCATCTTCCTTATGTAACACAGCCAGAAATGTCCATCTGGAGACCCCTCTGGCATGGTGGAAAACCTCCACATGGTTTAGCACTAAACCAGCTGACTTTCCTCTGCTCTGCCTCCTCGCCAAGTTGTACTTACCCAATTTGAAAAGCCTGCGTGAAGAGATATGCCTTATTCAGGTGATAAAGAACGGCACAACATAACTCACCTCAGCACGGGCCAGCTTTAGAGTCTCACCATCAAGAATCCTTTAAGGCTTTATAGCCTTTGAGCAAGACAAAAACCAAAGGCTCAATAACATGAGACCTTGAAGTGCATATGTATCTCCCTGATCATCTTGCCCTTGTAGTTGTACGCTGCTTCGTTCACTGGCTTTTTCATAACACTGTTACTGCGTGAGGCGGGGAACAATAACAAAGTGGGCAGTAGCTTTTATACTGTTCTGCAGTGCTGTAGCCCACCATCAAAAGGTGTAAAATGCTCATTCTGCTGCTGGATGTGGAGACATCAGGTATTCGCAAATTGTAAGGCTTCATCAGTATTTCCTAAAACATTACTCTATTAAAAAAATAGATCTACAGGCATTTCAAAAACAATTTCATCACTTCTGTCAGCCCTCCTCCATTTCTGCGAGTGCTTTTGCGGATCTTGATATCTCAGCAACGTTTAACAGATGTTGTGGCTGCTCCTGCTTGTAGGTCTGGACTTTGATCTCAGGGGGTTTTTTTGCTGTGATGATCTCATTTACTTTTCTAGCTCACCGACACGGCAAAATTCTACAGCAACGTGCCCCTGAATTTAGTATTTCCATTGAAATTGAAAAGATGCATAATGTTTTTAACAGCCAACATTCAAGGTTTGAATTATAGGAAACAAGTGCAGCGTATTAGTATTCCCTGATAAAGGGCTGGTCAGTTCTGAAATCATGAGCCCAGCTCCGCTCTTTCATCCTATTAAATACCATTTGTAACTGCCACAGACCCAAACTGAAGCTTGCAGGTTGAGCTTGTAGGAAGGTGCTTTTAAAAATTTAGGAAGTAGCAGTGTAAGCAAACTGTTTTCTTTGTTTGGATTTACTGTGAAACAATGAAGTGTTCCATTAATCCAATGGATTCCAATTATTCCAACTGGGTTACAATAATTAAAGATGTAATTTGTAAAGACTTCTGGATCCAAAAATCTTGAATCTAATGGAAAATAATTAACAGACAAAAGCTAAAATTGTCAAAAAGGACTGTACTTATCTTTGTGCTAGAGAAAATGAAGAAAAATAAGAAAGCAGCAATTAAAAAATACTGTTTGTATACACAGATATAGGGGAAACTGATGTTGATCGAAACCGCAAAGAATTAAGGGATAATGATTCCCTGAGGTTTCTACTCTCAGTATAGGAAAGATTTTTAAAAAAACCCAAAGCAACCAAACAAATTCTTTCTGAATTTGAAAAGATGACAAATAAAGGGAATGTTAGATGTGGAGAGAAATCAGACTCTGCTTTCTCTCTCTCTTTTCAGAAGCAATTTCATTTATTTGAGAACCAAGAGATGGAATTTTTATTCCCCTCTGGCTGGAAGCCTTTGTACAGTAGATGGCAGTAAGAAACCTTATCAGTTTAACCAGTTGTTAGCAAAAGGGGTGGTTGCACCACAGTGGGATCTCTCCTGGTTGTCACAGAGTTACTGAACTGAGTTGTTATTACAGATTCCTCACCCACATACATTTTTTGTTTGGTCTTGCTCAGTATAGAAGTTCTCAGAGTATTATTGTTTGTTTATCAAATAAGGTAACACCTGCATGACGATGGTGTATGTACAATTTCGGTAATTTCGGTGCTAAACCTACCAATGTGCACCAATAATGTCGGACAGTTACACCCAGTCAATAACCGGGCATCCCTTCCCCAGAAGGTACATAAATAGTTATACTCAGAGTTTTATTTTAAGATCAAAATCTTCCCGGAGTTGTTTTTTGTTTTTTTCCTAAACTAGGGTCACAGGTGGGTGAATTCTCTAAAAACCTAGCTGAGAAACATTAATCAGGAACAAATCTTTAATGTGCAAGATGTCTGGACCGGGAGAAAAAGTAGCATTGAGAACAGTGGGTCTTTAGACACTGAGATCAACATATTCATCATCAGCTCTGCTTACACTATGATTCAGATATTTGTCAACCTGAACTTCTTGAGGAGTTTAGTTAAACCTTTCTACACTGTGCAGGTACACTGATCCTGTTGTGGTCACACCAGCAGCACAGCCATGCCGCGTCCGTGTCCCCACCACAAGGTAACAGATGGGGCAGCAGTGGTGGTCCTCAAGCTCACCTAGGACCCGAGCTGGGCTGGCCCTGCCCTCCAAGCAGCAGCTCATACCTGGAGGCTCGTGCAACACCACCGGTTGGTGACTTTATATTTTCTATACCCCCCCCAACACAACCACCATAAAAGGAACATAACTTACCTTAATTTACTCCATTTTCCTACGTACTCAGGATGTGCCACCTGGTTATTGTTTACTTTCAATACAATAGAATATGAAAGAGTTTTATAGTGCCACACTATTACTGCCTTAGTTTTACAAGTTGCATGCAGTCTGACACAGTTTCTAGAAAAAACAGGATGGGAGCTTGGGAACTATTTTGCATGTCAGGGAAAGGAAAGCTGAAAAGACCATGCTGTGGTTACAGACCAGCCAAATGCTGCACACATTTCGCTTTTTTCTTTGCAAAAATGTTAGTTTTGAAACTCCAGTTTCTCAGTGGTGATTTCCTCATACTTTTAATTCAGGGTCTACTTTAAACCTCTTGAGATTCAGAGGAAAAATAATTGTCACCAGCTGAAAGTAGGTAATGAAGGAACATTTGTGAAATACATCAGTGTAAAAAAAGAAAACCACCACCACCCCCCAAAAAAGCAACCAAAAAACCCCCATGCAGAAATATTTCCTGTTTTTTTTTCTGAAGTTATTCTCCAGGCAACGATCTCTCCTGGTAGAAAACTGAGTACAGAAAGGACTGAACAATTTTGTCCCTGAGAATGGCTTCACATTTATCGTTAGAATTCAGTTGCTGTGTATAATCTTTTTACCCTCTCCAGCTTTTCTCCTCGATCAGTGGGCAGAGGTACAATATACCATGGAAAAATGATGTCTTGCGTAACCACTACTCACACAATTCAGTAGGTACCAGACAGGTCTTTGACTTTTCCAAGTATAGCTTTTCAGACTGAAGCGTGCTACTTCAAAACAAATCACAGAAGGCATAAAACACCTAAAAGACCAAATATATTAACCATAAGGTAGCATTCTGAAGCTATGAAGTGCAATTATGAAGTGCAGGCACATAGGAAAGCTTTCCGGCTTGCTCTAGGAAGAGCTCCTCACAATTGGGTGATACCTACCTCTCTTTCCACCCTTTCTCCCCAAAAAATAAAGCTCAAGGAAATGAACAAGTCCCAGACAACTATGTGGCAAGAAATGTGGCAGTGAAAACTCTGCCTGCCTTACACCGGCTGACTTACTCAGGAGAGAGGCAGACCAGGCAACGGCACTCAGTCATCCTGAAGTGCCAGGGTTGAGTGCCATCTCCCACCTCCACAGCAGGTGTCTGCAAGTCAAGAAGACAAACAGCAAGCATCTTTGCTTTGAGAGATAGAGCAGCAGGAGGAAAAACACGTCTCTGGATTTTGCATGTGAATCTTCAGACATATCCTTGTGTGAAGGCAGCAGTCCTGATTTGCATTTACTGTCTTCATCTGTTCTAGACAGATGACTCTAGAGCCTTCTCAGTACCTGTTCTTCTAGCAATTTTTCCAAACCACTGAACATTATTTAAAGCTCCAGCATGTGTTTTTACAGATAACTATTGTCATAAGCAAATGTTCCTCTGCAGTTCACACCAAATACTCATCCAGCTGGTTGCCAGCCCATTTTCCACACATTCACTGCTACGACTATCTGTTGTAGTGTGGTTTCACCTACCTGTGCTGCAATTACACCTTCATTTCGCTCTGCAGACGTGGTTCTCTGCCACTAAAAATGCTCGTCGTGAGAACTGAGCACAGATAGCTTGAGAAACTGCACAGGCTAGTGAAAAACAGGAAAAGGCCTCTTATCAAATTAGTAACATCTCGGATATTTGGGTGGAGGCATTTGGCACTGGGCTTGCGTATTCTTATGGGAGCGAGTCTATGCCTACTACAAACTCCATTCCTTTGCTTCATGTTATTGTTCACAAGTTGAGGCATGTTCTGAAAGAGCCTCTGTAAAGATGTGTAAGTGCACTATTACTATATGCTACACAGATCAGTGAGAAAGGATTTTACTCTATCCCCTTTTCATACATGTAAAATAAGAGCAAATCAAGTTAATGTAATTTACACAGGTTTGTGCTGCAATAGGAACATTGCAAAAACTAAAGTAGGTACCTTTGCATGCAGAGCTATGGGAAACTGCTAAGAACATTTGAAAAACTTCACTACTGACAGCAGCCTGGCATGCCTGACTTCTGCAGTAAGCACTAAGTGTGGGACAGTTTGTCCCTCCTGACACTTGGAATAACCTATCAACTGCTTGAGTTGGAAATACCATCATTTATTTCTCTGACCTTGAAGCAAACCCAAACCATTTGCATATTTTAGATGCTATACATACTTTCTAGTGTATAGCAGGGTATGTCAGGTACACATACACACAATTAAGCTACAATTATACTTTAGTGTGATTAACATTACTCAGTAGGACAGTTTTACTACCTGCATACTCATCTATGTCTGTCACTCAGCTTGGATTCTTTTCCCTTCATCTCCAATAAAAACAATCTTGTAGCGCGAAGGCAAGCAAGATACTGATGCGTGCATAAAGAGAGAATCAAGCTCAAGGTGTGCTGATGCTGGAAGGGAAGCTCCGCTCTACTTAACAGATGACGACATTTTTTCCAAGTGGTGTAAAGAAATCTAACAAGTTCCTAGTCGAGTTGGTGCCTGTCAAATTTAAACAACAGGCGTGAGTGAAAAGCTCTTGCATGGACAGCTGGTGCTTTTGTAAAATCTCAAACAGGAAAACAACATAGAAACGAAGAGAAATCCCCATGTTGTCTGAGAAATGTATCTATAACTGAAACAAAGTGAGACATTTAGTTTTTTTATATTTTCTATACGAGAGAGAGTAACTTCATTATTTCTTGAGAGACAAAACAGCCGTGGGGAAAACACGAACTGGGAAAACGGATCTCAGAGTTTTCTGATTTTATTGTAGTTTAAAAAGGGATTCTGCAATCTCCCACCTTTAATACAGTATGCAGGTGTCCTACTCGGATCAAATAGAGCTGCTCAGCGCCTTTGAACATCAGTCTCTTTCTTTGGAAACTGAAATACTGCATTGCAATCCTCACTGGGGACGGCCATTTGCTCTTTAAACCTACACTACACACCAAATGCTGCAGCAGCTACCGACCCAGCAGCTTCGACGCAAGAGAGAACTTCTCATTGTGCAACGACTGTGTAAAAGCTCAATCCTACAACCCCAAGACTTTGCTCCCATGGCACTGTTTGTTTGACTAAGGCTTAGACAAACAGGCAGGCCTTAGCAGTATACGCTCTATATACACCCGCATGGCCAAAGTTGTATATGCACAAACGTGGTTTGGTACAGTGACCTTATTAATACAACTTAGCTAAAATGACACAAAACCCTTGCAACCTGCACTCACTTTAAACTTGGATTTTATCGATTTTCCTTAATTAAATCCAAACTGTTAATAGCAAGTGAGTCACAAAAATAATGGGTGCAGAGTAAACCCTTCCTATCCTTTCTTTTGTTAGCTGTAGCGTTCCTAATGCTAGCAGCTGATGGGGAAGCAGAGAGAGGAGTCAATAATTGCTCAAAATGGCAATAACCTCTGCTGCTCCTCCACAGACAGAGACATATAGGCCTGTGTGCTTTTTATTTCAATTTACCACAGTAAGTCTCAGCACAGAGTGCCTCCCATGGATTAACGACCAGTTTGGGTCCCTTGGGCTGCTTCTTGTATCCACAATCCTTCCCACAGAGCTGTTAATCTCCAGGAAATGCCTCGCACTCAGACATGGCTGCATGTGAACGTAATAAAAGCACACACACATTTGCGACGTTTGCTAACACTGAAAAGCTGCAAAAAATGGTGGAATTGTCTTTTTTTTTTAAAGTGTCATGATTTCCTAGTTAAGGTAATTGGTAATAAAGTCCTTGCATAGAGAAATTTAACCCAGATTCTGCCTGTGTGGCGAGAACCACTCAGAGGAAGGATTTTTATTATTGATTTTACAGGGAAAAGGTCCTGAATATTTTACTTTAAACCCAGATGAGGGGTGACGAAGAATTGGCTGCTACCTGGACTTTGCCAGCCACCTTCCTCCGTGGCAGAGGAACTCGGTAGCTGCAGGAACACAAGCAGAGGCTACAGGAGCAGGACAAGACATAACTACATTTAGAGGGGGAGGATTCATTCTTCTGTACATTACCTTCATACTATCTATACCCTCCTGAATGCCCTTTAGCCCCCATCCACAATTCTATCTTATCCTTTCCCTTTTAGCTGCTTTCTCACCTACTTCTTCTCCTGGATTCAAGGTTTTTTTTTTCTGGACAGCCTGCACAAATTACATCATCCTTTTAGCCTATTTTATAGTCCATGTGTGTACAACGAACAAACAAGGAAGCGGTACAGCCATCCAGATTAAGTGGAAAGAAGTCTGGCAGGCTCCTCCTTGCTGGCTACAGAAAAACCATAATCCAGGAAAGATGTTGAAGCATTTTCCCAGGCTATTTCTCCAACTAGTATTCTTGTCAAGAGAAATATGCAAACTATTGGTGGACCTGCAATTAAGTGCTTTATTTTTAAACTGGGAACTCACACAGATCTCCATGTTAACATCAATACCAATGTGTCCTAAGCATATAAGCAACGTACCAAAGCTTTGCAGTTTCACCCTTCTGACTATTCTTTCACAGATTCTACTGTAGAGACACCAGACCTGCATCATTCTCCTCAGTGGCATGGACAACTATCACTAGGTGTTAGGCCTTTGCAGATTTTATCCAAGGAAACACCTTTTGCTATGAGCTCTGGCTGAGACAGATCACTCCGACACTTCCCCGACATTTCTGTTTGAATGTCAGGGCAAGAAATTAAAACAACAGCAATGAAATGGAATAACGCCCAAGGAGCAGATCATGGTTGGGCCTTAGAATAGAAGGCATTCAAAACACTTTGAACTATACTATCATGCCCCCCTCCCCATATTTCATCCCTCCCATAATCCCCCCCATATTCCATCCCATTTCATGACCCATATGTGCTTTTTGCTTGCTGTACACAAATGAGAGAAATGTTCCTACAGCCATGCATAGGTACAACATGTGGTACTGTCGGTTGCAGCAAGGTCTGCAGGATTTTATTTTGTGTGTGTGTGTTGGCTCTACATTTTTCACAAAAAAGACGCTGTTTAATCTTTATCCAGCCATTCCTCAAACCAGCAAAGGGATAGGAAGAAACCAGTGCTGAGGTGCCCTTAAAGGCCATAACATTAAAATCCAAAACACTACATAATGTCCTCTCATTTTAGCGCATTATGAGTCAAGAAATAACAAATGGGAAGGAATAGTTTTTTATGTGTCTGTAAGACTTCTGTTTGCTTCTGTTTCACATTGGTTTTGCTATCATATAAATTAATTAACTGGAATATCAGATTGCTCACTAAGCTGCTGTCATTGTGCGGGATATCATGCATTCATACAATTCTCAGCAACAGCTTACAAATTGGCAAGGCTGTGACTTACAGAAAACTAGATAGGGTCGCAACTGAAGCCAAGAAGATGATGCAAACTTGTACAGATTTTCCATACCTTGGAAAGAATACAACACACCCTGAAGAAACTAAGTTACACAGTTTCCCTCTATTAAAAGGAACTATTTCTGTGTGCATTCTCAAAAAACCTCCATGAAGATAAAAAGCATCATCCTTATTTTCTCTACTGCTTTGACCTTTTTGCTGTAATTCCCACCTAATCTTTCACTGATGCTCCTTATTTATTAATAAAAAACCTCAGAAATTAAAAAAAACACCACCAAAATGAACATCCGAGGAAAAAATACACTATTTTCCCAAGTGTTGAGCCATGTAAAAAGTATTCTCTCCTTGTTTTTAAATGTTGTAGTTAGCTAATCACTTTCGTCTTTTGCTGCTACTAACAGACATTACAGCATAGACATCCCAGTGTAACAGATATTCCTGCAATATTAGCAGTATAGCGAAGTTTGCCTACTTAACCCAGACTCTGAGCAGCATCAATGACAGCACAAATTGGTTAATATGTATAATATCTGACAGGTTCAGTTTCCTCACCCAGGAGATAGAGCTCTAAGAGGCAGTGCTCTATAGCTGTAGGCTACTGCTTTAGCCTTGTTTTTTAAAGAAAAGGGACTTATATGTCATTCTTATCCCTGCTTCTCACCCCATTCAACAACTCTTGAACCGACTGACTAGTTTTGACCACGCAGAACTCTAAAGAAAACTACATTTCTGCAAGCTTTGTGAAGGTAAGGAACCATTAAGATAGAAAGCGCATGCCTCTCAGTGTCCTGATGGAAGGAAAGGCACACTCTGCAGCGTGTCTTGCATGTTGTTAGACATCAGAGAAATCCCATGAGGGAGCAAGAGACAACACAGATGTCCCAGTATTTGGGAAAAGAAATGCAAGTTTATAACCAACTACGAGACATGAATCTGCACAAGAAGGCAGGTTTTGCCAGTTCTGATGCTTAATGAACTACTCATTTCATTGAGCGAGGATAACTCGCAAAGCAACCAAGAGAATTACATAGCATGGCTGCACAGTAATGGTATATTTCAAACTGCCAAATGTGGTTTTGCATTGAAGAAAAGGGTGAGCCGCCCTCCAAACCAAGACACACAACTTGGAAGAATGCTGAATGATGCAGGGTTCTGTAATTTATTAAATTTTTAGAGTTAACATTGTGGGGAAAGTAGCTGCAAGAGAGAGAAACTCCCATTTGTTTGGAATGGGGTTAAATCAAGAGCTCCATTTATTTATTTTTACAAGCCAATACTTTCTAGCTTCACTGAGTTTTGTCTGATTAGGCACTGCATGCAAAGAATCCACAGCGGGTAGTGGCTTACGATATGGTAGAAAAAAGATTTTGCTGCTACACCAAATACATTCATATGCCTATTTATGTGCCTGTTGCTAGTCAGAAAAAAGAAATGTCGCTTGATATGAAAAAAAAAGAAGTCAGAAAAAAAAAGCTATTTGATTCGCCATTATATTCACTGCTCCCTTCAGCTCTCCTTGGAACTGGAAAGCTTTTATTTACCCAATACGAAGCTTTATGGATTCATCTGCAACAGCGCACTTTGGGGAAATCTATTCTACAGATTGTTTTCAGATTCATTCTTATCTCCTTGCTTGCACATGCTTGCCCTCTTAATGGTGACATGATCTCATTAACAGACATTAAAACCACAGCCTCCTCCTTATCCTTACACATAGCAGGTGGTGAATTCAGATTCCCCAAACCACAAAGCAGTTTGTGGGCTCCTGCAAAGCGAGCAATTTTAAGCAGCAAACAAAAGGTCTGACCTCACTCAGACACACTGCTTAGGACTCCAGTACAGACCAAGGGACCGTAAAAGCAACCCATCAGAGCAGGCAGCACACTCAGCTGTGTAAGACTCACGGCCAAGTGCCAGGAACTCCTCTGTTCGGCTCCCAGCACAGCCTCCAGCTATCTGGGTCTCTGGCTTTGGACCTTACCCTACAAACTACCACAGCACTTGCTGCTGGGCGCAGCACTACTGAGTCCAGCAGCACCAAAGCCGTAAGTGCATGGAGCCTTGAACTCTTAGAGCCCAATTACCTGACATTTCATCCTTGTGCTAAGGAAGGAGAAAGAGATTAGAGTAACTTACCTCTGCACAACTGTTATTTGGAGCTTTAGACTGCCGGTGTCCAGTACAAGCTTAAGGCACTGTAGGTGCCTTGCAACATGTATTTTCCTTCCCAAAAAAACTTGGAGGGAAACATGAAGCCAGGGATCTCATCCTTTCCATTCAGGATGACTTGGCAGAAGCCAATGAATGACGCAAAAGCTTGAAATGTTACTAAGTTCTGCCCTTTTTGACACAATCAAAAAAAGCCAGTCTCTCACACCAGCACACCTTCCCTCTCTGATTCCCATTTTACCTGAAATTATTGTGTGTTACTTTACCCTTTCATCCTACAGGAGCTGCTGAGAAAGTCACTTGTTTTCAGTTGCTTGCTAGGGGTCCACTAATGGAGATTCTTTGATGATCTGGAAGGCTATCTATACCTGTCTGCTAACAAGTTCCTTGCTGTTAGAAGGATGGACAGCATCAACTTTCAGCAATATACTACAGAAAAAAGAAGGAATATGAATTATTTTTGAAGTTCTGAAGTTGCTCATTGACAGACCTCATAATTCAAATAAAGATACCTACGCACATAGAAATTAGCAACCAGTAGTGAAATGTTGGGTGGAAGGATCTCTCATGAACTTGACATATCAATTTAGAATGTTTATCACTGTATCAAAGTAAACTGACACTTATTAACAGGTTAAGACACACAAATACATAGCAGTGTTTCCAAAAGCATGGCCTTTAGGGCTTATTTCCTACAGGACTCTATGGGAGTTCTGCAATGGTCTTACTGAAAACAGTTTTGGTCGACAATGAATAACTTTGAAAAGCTCTATCATCCATTAGGGGATAGCTGCATTCCACACCCATCTGGGAATGCAACCCAGTGACAGGGACGGATTCCTGCAATACGGCCCTCAAAGGGCCCCTCTTAGCAGCTGCAGATCCACACCAGTCCAAACCACTGCGTTTTTATACACTAGCCTAAGAGCACAGAAGAGACTGAAAGCCAATGTGCTAAGCGTACCCCGATGAGATACACTGCACACGCGTGCATTTTACACAGCAATACACAAAAAGCTAATGTGATGAAAAACAAATCACAGGAGAGCAAAATTTAAAAAATGTCCTAAAATGTGCATTTTATTCCATATCATTATACAATGTTTACATACAGGTATACTTTTAAAACTGCTCAAAGAAAGTGTGAAAAAGTGAGGCGACTATCGGTTTATAAATTCCTCCCCCCTCCCCCAGATCCACACAAATAAAATACATTTTAAAACAATCTCTTCCAAATTCATGTTTTCTCCTGAATTTATTGAATCTTTCATTTCAACATGAAAAATACAATTGAATGAATACTCAAGGTGAAATGCTGACCTACACTTCTGTATTGAGTTGCAAGAACACAGTGTAAAACCTTCAGAAGCCTTCACTTATCTCTGTTGCTCACATACCTTTGTTTTATTGAATTAGACAGAAAGTCCAAATCCTCGCAGATCAATAAAAATCTGATAAAAATAAATTACTGTGCTGGACCACTCCTGACTTGTCTGATATCAAACAAAAGACTTCAGTAGAACCTTTTGTTCAAAATAGCACCATTTCCACCTGATCTCTCTTAAACACGGATCATTCTTCTTGTTAAAAATTGTGGTTGGCACTTGAGGTGGGACCCTTTCTGCCACAGCCAGGATTCTTCAAAAGACTAAGCATACCGAATTGCTGAACTCTCTACAAAGTGTAGGTAACATTTTTGTTGGGAAATGGCACATTTAAACCATAATGTAATATAGGTTAACCCGCATACGGCTTGCCCATTTTGGTGTTTCCCTGACCCCTGCCTGATAATTTAGCAGATGTTCTTGTGACTGTGGTGAAACTAAAATAAAGACATGTTTATGGGGTTTCACGGCAAGCAGGTGTAAAAATAATAAAACAAGTAATGTGGTTGCTGCTAAGAAGATTTTCACATGTTGTTTAACTCCAGTAAAGTTTGATCCAGCATCTGATGCATACTAAGGTTTTCTTCTTTAGCATGCGCCACTTTCTCTGTTGTGGAATTAGAAAATTAAAACATGAATAGCAGTTCTTTGGAGGCACTGATTCTCAGAACATGAAGGCATGCAATCATCATTTCTATTGGAGGGTTTAGAAAGTTAAGAAATGTGCATGCTCATAAATACTCATGTCCCCAGACAACACAAGTAGACAGAATTCCAAATTAATAAAACAAACAGCAAGTAATGCAAGTTTAGAACTGTTTACAGCTGCATTTGTTAAGAAAATGCACTGCCAACAGAGACACAATTATTGCATGTTCTGGAAGCTCTTTGCTTATAGGAATGTGGGATGGTGAATGGCTTTTTTTTTTTTTTTTTTAAAGCAGAGCAATAAAGAAAATAATTACGTTCCTTGCAGAACCATATTTAAAGTTTCATGTAACTCAGAACTTGCAAAGATTAAAAAAAAAATCAAAATTAATCTCTTCTTTAGTGAAGTGACCTTTAAGAAATTTATTTCTTCTAGAAAATAAATAAAATTGAAGTTAGTAGCTTTATGTTGCATGCACACTTTTATAGGACAGTCATTTAACATACTTAATTGATACAATAAATGAGCACAAAGTTCTAGAGCTGCATCCTACCAGAATCCAGTAATAGTAACTTCATACTAACGCAAGCATACCTTTAAACTGACCGGATATTTTCAGATGGAGCTCCCATTCCTAGTTGTTTTGAGTTTTATTTGTTTGGTTGTTTTTTTTTTTTTTTTTAAGTCAAACACAAGCCAAATTCATGGTAAAGCAAAATTATTGCATTAAAGTCTCCAGATAACAAAACAGCTGTAAGTATCCTATACGTTGGTTTTGGAATACAGAAATGTGAATCCTGGTGAAGGTTTTTCTCTTGTCCAGGTTCTGGTAAAAATCTCAGGGCCAATTCATGATGTTTGGTAAACTGTCTCTCTACCAGGCAGGCTGTTATGTTTTGGATACTTTTTAGCTAAATGCTGTAGGTGTTTACTGAAGTGGAAAGGAGCTATTGCACAGCCAAAGAGCTTACTGCTCCTCCAAAGTAGGTGTGCATGCAGCTAATTAAAAGCCTCATCCAGAAGAAGCATTTTCATTTTTTCCAAAAGACACTGGGAATTTCATCCATTAGTTTCCCACACAACAAACAGCCTGAAAAAAAAATCAATTTCTAGGTTTCTTGCTTATTTCTACATTTACTGATTCATTCTGAAGGAAATTTGGAAGAACCGGTTTTTAACCAAGTTAACATTATCGTCACACTAAAGTTTAATCCTCATTCAATGCCAGCTTTAGTTCATTAGTTAGGCGACTGTTTTGCTCAAGTTGCTGGTAGAGTTGGTCTGTACAGGCAGCAAGCAGGTTAGAAGGGAAAAAAAGAGGCAGAATGAAGACAGATTAGACAGAGAAAACAGTTAAGCCAGAGTTAATAAAGAAACTGGTCACACCACAGACAGTTCAGTAACATACAAAGAAACATTTTACCTTTGTTTCTAGAACTCTAGTAATTAAGGAGCTACTCCAAGGAACAGCTATTATAACCTATGAAGAACTGGCTAAGACTCCTGCTGTGGGGAACAGCTGTGAGACAGGTAAATGGGAAAAGAAATGGAAGAACTGCAGCGATAATTCCTAGAAGAACCAAGTCGTACTTTAATCTTTATGTACAGTGTGTGGAAGATTTGTCATACGAATGCCATTTTTCTTCGTCAACTATTTAAGGTGCGGTGGAACCTCATCTGTCAGCGGAGGGAAAGCAACTGTGTCACAGCCAGGGTAAGTAATGGCAAGAGAGATGATAGTCAACTACCACTAGGTCTGACTCAGAACCTTCTCCTTTCCTAGGGAACCTGACAGCTGAAACTATTTTTGGTAGGGAAACATACTTCTGTTACTGTTATCAACACACTTTGACAAATTGTCCAGTTGTACTTCCTAAGAAAACAAATCCAAACATTTGGTGAAAATGAAATGGAAGCACGAAAACCTGCGTTGCTCAAATACAGCAAACAGAGAGGATGGTTCATGTTCACGGTCAAAGAGAACAGCCACAGCTATGTTATGACAGTGCATTTAGTGAGAGTTGTTCTGCAGAGCCAAAGAACATTCCATGACAGTTTCTGACTGTCTTGTTTCCTCAAATTGTTCATATTCTTCTCAATAGTCTAGATTCAAACTGCACTCCTGACCTCTTGATGTCAGGTTATTTCCCTACAGGAAATGACTGTTTCTGAGTCTTTTCCATAAGCTTCCTAACAGCTTCCACAGAAATCCTCTTCCCCTGCAGGCTCTGGATACAGCAATGACAAAGCTGTGCAGTGAGCTGGTCTGTAGGACACACTTGTGCGGCGAGTGGCAGCTCCTCACAGCTTCCTCCCCAGCCCAAACTCCAACAGCCAGCTCAGTAAAACCAGGGCACGTTTCTGAGCTCTGACCTTGGACTGGTAACAACCGGGTCTTGTCTCTCTTATCAGGATAATGTCACATATACAAGGAAAAAACATTGAAACCTCATAGTAACTCAAATTTCACTTTGTTTGGCTAAGTGTATTTAGTTGTTATTCAAATGTGACAACGAAATTTAAACTAAGAACTTGATGCTTACCTTCATCACAGAAAACTCCCCTCTTTAATTGAGGCAGAGATTTACAGTATTTCTCAACATCCATAACGAGACTAAAACCCGGCAAGAACTTACTGAGTGCACAGTCAGCCCTTGATTACCCACAGGCAGTCTGCCGAGGCTGCGATTTCCCGCAGAGCTGAGCCAAGGGCTGGCTCTGTAGGTAGCTGCCTCAGGCCAAGCAGGGAGTTCAATCTGCATTGCATTGACCATTTCCAGTACTTTGCCCAGCAATACCTCACCCTACAGTGCTGAGAGATTATGATGTTTGAAAGACGAGGGAAGATTTAAATACTGATGTTCAAGATCACTGTGTTAAAAATTACCAGGTTCCTACACTGGATTTTGCTTTTTTACTTCTCCTAAGAAAAAACAGTATTGCCAGGAATTGAGGGGAAAACCAATGCTGCTGACACAATAAACCAAAACACCCAAACCCCAAATAGATTAAGGGGTTGGAGTTGCTGTAGCATGTTACTCTGTCTCAGCTGAGAAGTGATGGTTGATCACATTCCCTGTAACTCTTTTGTGAAGTCAATGACCTTAGCATCAGTTATTTTTACAAATGCTCATCCCATTATATTTGGTTAACCTTCACACTACATGTTTTATTTTTCAGTCGCAGCACACAGAGTGTATAAACCCACTTACTGTATCTCAATTGATGAGTAGTAAGTTATTGAACTTTATCATCTTGGACTCCCTGTGGCTGCTGATACATATCCTGCACTTGGGCTCCTCCCCATAGCCCGGAACATTAGGACATGTGTCATGGGATAAAAACCTGGCATTAGATGAATTTACCTGAGGATGGCAGGGAGGAAGACGATGCATCCATTTGCAAGCCTTATTTGGAAAACAGGTTTCTGGAGGAGGAGGAAATCTAGCCTAGACTACACTGCTGAATAATCTTGAAGTTGAATAAGAAAGCCATATTTACATTATTCTATAAGCTAAAAACTAAAGCACAGCTATGCTATGATGAGTTTGTTTAACTGTGGTGACTTAGGAACTTTAGCAATATACACAGTGACAGCCACAATCAGAAATCAATCCAGTTTAAACTGATTCACTTTAACATGAACTGGAAAATAACTTCTTTCATTGTGAAAAAAATGAAGTTGAAATAATGCAGGGAACTCTCTAGTTGCAAATAACAGTACAGAAAAGCCAAGGTGTCACTATTTAATGCTTCATCCTTAATTAGGCACTGCCAAATCAGCTGGAAGCCAACGTTCAGGCTTTCAGACCTGAAATCTGTATGTTCTACTTTGCAGCACAATCATTTCATTATGAGTGTAACGATGAGAGTTTTCCTACTCCAGTTCTGAAACATTTCTCATGAGTCTGCAATTCAAACTCCTAAGTCTGAGTTAAGCACAGGAGTGGAAAGCTACAGAAACCTCCCTGCTGAACTTCCAATCCTGTTGTGCCACTTAGGAGAAGTGTATTGTTTTAAAAAAAACAGTTAGCAAGCAACATCTTTGCTGAATGATTGAGGTATGAAAGACAGGAAAAACTTTTCCCGCAAGATATTGAAAGGATTATTTCTATTTTTGGGTGAAAAAAATAATTTAAAGTTTTTTATATTGCCCCTTTAAATCTGTCTCAAATATCTAAATTAAGACAGGAAGTCTTCAGCATTAATCGAGGAGAAAACTTCAGACTTTAAAGTGAAAAATTTGGTTTTAACTGCTCTCAGCCATGTTCCCATGACCAAGTGACCCCACGGAAGTAGTGTCCTTGCAGATTTTGACCTAACAATAACAACTGAAAAAATTCCCATTACATCTATCTGTCATTTTATCTGCAATAGATTTTGAGAAAGACTAAGACCACAACTGGTCAGTTCTGACCTCAAAATACCAAAAGCAGTATTCTCATCCCATAGACTGCTGTCACTGGCTTTGCATTGTCAACATTCAGGCAAAAACGTTTGCAGAAAAAAAATGGAAACACCAAAAAAATATAAATCCCTAATGGCAAAGAAAGCAATTTTTATTAATAACTGAAAGAGTTATTTAAATAAATAAAAGGCAAGGGAATAGCAAAAGGGATACAGCTGGGATGTTTATTTTACATTGAGAGATGTAGAGTTTCTGTACAGCACAGCACAAACAGCATGTTCTGAGACAGGTGCTAGAGAGTCAACTAAGCTAGAAGACAAGACAAGGAACCCATGAAACATCCAAAGCTTGGAAAGATGTTTTATCCAACCCGATGAAGATGTCTTTGGACAAGTGAAGCAAAGAAAATTATCTGCATGGAAAGAAAAAGTGAGATAAGGGAGGAAATAAAAGAGGTGCAGTAGACTTCCAAAAAAGCAGCAACAGCACAGCAGAGCCCAGCATGCCAAGACGACTACTAGAGAAACACCACACCATGCTGGGACCGGAATGCCACAGTAATTTCATAATGTACCAGTAGAGTACATTTTAAAGTCTGTTCTCCATTTAGAAGTATCTCAAACTGAAGAAATACTGTAATCTTTATACACAGAGGAGGAAAAAAGAAATCCATCTGCTCGATAAAAGCGTACTTTGAGAGTGTGTGGGAAATAAAAAAAAAAATAAAAAAATCAAAGCATACAAAGCAGATAACACTAGACCCCTACCAAAAAGTTGGGAGAGAGAGGGAGGGAAGTAACGAACAGATATAGGGATGAAAATAGGAAAGCAAAAATGCTTAAAATATGGATGCATGCAAAATACATTTCAAGTTCTGAGCAAAGCCTATGCCTTGCTGAAAGCATGCTAGCTTCCTAAAAGAAAAGCTGGGACTAAACATCACACCTCACAAGCACTTGAGAGCCACAGATCTTCCGCTTTCCCATGTCAACCACACAGGGTTCATGCACGTGAAAGGTATGAGCATGGGAAGGTGGATTTAGCACAGCTGACCTCTGTTCAGAGTTTTAGGTTGATGGAAGAAGAGTCAGTTTGTATCAAACACCGCATGGACCAGTCACACGTTACAACTGATCACTCTCCTACTTTCCTGATGCCTAAGACTTATATTACCATATTTTTATATATGCAAATTAACTTACTACTACCCTCCACAAAGTACACAGAAGCAACCTACAATTCAACTGTCATTTTTATGGGTTTAAATTACAAAGTATTTTAAATCAATTTCCATGCTTGTAATTTAGTGATAACAGCTGAAGTTTTCAGAGCAGTTAAGGAAATTTAGATAAACACTTCCCACTGTCAATAACAGAGAATACAGCTACATTTAAATTTCTTTGATACTTTTGTAGGAACTTTGCCAGAGAAAAAACTGACAGGAGAAGAATACACCCTGAATGCAACATGTACTGAGGCAATTTTCTTTGGTAAACTGAACATGATGGGCTTGGTAGACACTGCTTGAACAGAGGTGAACTGAAAGGATAAATGCAGAGCTACAAACAAAGCGCAACCACAAGACAGGAGGATTGCAGATACAGAATGAAAGAGTAAACACAAGCTTATTAGGCAGCTTACAAAATCACCATGAGTATTTACCAGGCTAGGCACAACACTCACCCACACTCTGCCACGGTAAAGAAATTGTTCATGGTATTTTGTACACCTAGTCTCGCTAAAGGAATGCGTCTCCCACTACAGAGGGAGTATAATTTCACAAGGCCGGAACTGCGCAATAAATGAGGGCAGGGAAGCAGGTGCAGGCACAAGCTGGGAAGACATTTACATGGAAGTCATATCGTTGAGAGCGTGGTCCAGCTCCTCACTGATGGCTTTGTACTTCAGTTTCTGAGCATATAGCTCATCTAACAGTCCCCCAAGGGAAGGCAGAGGCGTGCAAAGAAATGGAGCGTGATCACGGGATGGAAGGTGAAGGTGGTGGCATGGGTTACCATCCAGAAGCCGTAGGAAAGGGCAAGAGCGCACAGAAAGAGGTGTTCCGACAGACAAAACAAAACAAAAATTACAAAATTAGAGAAGAATAAAAAAAATCATCAGCGAATAGTTTTATGTGACAAGTCCATTAGTGGCACTGCCAGTGGGGCAACCTCTGATACAGAGAGAATGAAGGAGAGAAAGTGTATAAGGGAAGCAAAATTCATGTTTTGCTGCCCTGGATTTTTGTTTTAATGCACATTAGAAGGGCACACAGGAGCTAGGGAGACAAGATCCAAAAACGGGGCTCAAGGATATACCATTTGGGGTTTTTTTCCCTTTTTTTAAAAACCTCTCTGGTTTGTGTGACATCATAAACTTTCTCCTGTAGAGATTTTTGTTCCTTCTAAACACTTAACTTTCTTCTGTTTCCTTCCCGAGTCAGCGATCATAAATTTTCAGTAGCTACCTAGATATTTCATATCCTTTAAGCAGAAGTCAGCCTACCACGCCAAGCAATCAAGCTTCTTAAAATCCTAGGCTTAGTGTAATGCACGTAAATAGTAAACTCCATATAGCTCTTAATTACAAAGCACTACTGATTTATTATCTCCAGAGGAAGAAGGCACATTCTACTATTCTACCGCAGTTCTGAAAGATTTATCTAAACCTTAAAACAAACTCTCTGAAGTTCAACGAGCTATCCTTCTGATTACGTATACAATCCATTAGCTTTACTGAAAAACAGCAACTGGTCTATGTCACAAACTGCCTGCCTTGACCCAGACTTATCGCAGTCATAAATTAGGTTTAGTCTGCTACATTCCTAATTATTATAAACATAACATAGCTCTTCATCAGCTTTTTAGTAAGATAATAATAATACTTACCATCTCATAATTTACCCTATACATTTATACACCTCCAAGTAAAAGAATAAAAAGCAAAAAGTGAAAGGAGTCTTGAGAGCATGAGAGAAAAAGGAACAGGCAAGAGCAAAACATTGTTCACCTGAAGCATTTAAGTTGTCAATACATTTCAGTCAGAAAACATTTTGCCTATTTAACTCTTTAGGCAGACCCATTTATGTAAGCAGGACAAGTTGGGTGCGTAGAATTGCGTACTAGAAAAAACCCACAGCACAACAGGAGAATAAAAGGTCTGTATTTCTATAGTAAGTGAAAAAAACAAAATCCCATACCTTCTAGGTCATCAATGCTCTTCTCCAGCTTGGTTACTGACCTCTCAGCAAATTCAGCACGGGTCTCAGCCTGAAGTCGAGACAAATACAGACTACTTTAAGAAACACACACATAGTATTTACGAACAGAAGAGCAACAATTCAAATGAGGAAAAAAAGTACAATGAGAGGAGGCACGTAATAAGGCGATACTAATTTTTAGGAGAGACATTTAACACTAAACTGTCTCCAAAATGACGTGTCCATCCTTAAAAGCATCAAAGTAGTGTTTATATTAAAAGAATCAAAGTTGCATTGGAAGATCTGTTGTAAAGAACAGCTCTAATTTTACCTCCTTCAGTTTGTCAGTCAGTACTTTGATCTCCTCTTCATATTTGTCTTCTTTCTGTGAGTACTGTAATTAGAAGGAGGATCACTGATATTAGACCAGGTATTCTAAATATACAAAAAAAATACCACATTCGAGACTCTCTTCTAATAAATCAACTGTATACAGGAAATTAATACAGCTATAACTAAATTAATTCCACTTACCAGACTGTGGTAATGCACAGTTTATTACAAGAGCCAGGCTTCCCTTGAGTTATATACCAGTGCTATACGGTGGGAACTTTGAGTGGAAATTAGTACTATGGTTTTAAAGAGGAGTGGCATTTGGAGAAATTTATTGTTAGCACACAAGTGCCATTTTGAGGGACTTTATAAATAATATTTAATCCTGTCAGTCTACGTAATAGAACATGTGGTCAAATATTACTGACTTATTTGGAACTAGAAGGAATGCCAGGTTCTGATAAGAGCCAAATACAAATTGAGTAGTAAGTCCAAATGCTCCTACTGACAACGGCCTTGCTGAAATACCGCAAAGGGATCGACATATAAAGAAAACCCCACAGGCCAATCCAGATGACAACATAAGGGACACATTCTCACATAAGTCTCTAGCCTACCTTCTCAGCCTGAGCCTCCAGCGACTTCAGGTTGTTGGTCACAGTTTTCAACTCCTCTTCAAGCTCAGCACATTTGCTGTTATTTCGGAAGGAAGGCAGGAAAGGGGCGGATGGAAGATTCAGTCAAGCAAAAGAAAGAGGAGAAAAAAGGGGGAAAGATAGAGAAAAATGAAAAAAATTACAGAGCAAAAGAACGGCCTCAAAAGCAGCTGAATCCATCACAGACTGAAAGCAACTCTTTAAGATGCCAAATTCCATTTCAAGTGTACATTAGACAATGACGAGACAGAAATTCTCTTACAGCCCTTGGCTTAACAGAAATATTGACATAGCCTTTACACATGAGACAGTTCAGCTTCTTTTTGGCTGCACAAGAGATCAGTTTTAAAGGTAAAAATGAACAAATAAACAAAAAAAGAGACCAAAGAAAACCACCAAAGCAAGATGCAAAGGAGTAAAGAGCGTAGTGAGGACTTAGTTGTTACTACTGAGTGAGCTAACCAGCTACGGAAGCTGAAAGACTTGGGTTGCAGTTAAACCTAAAAACTGTTTATTAGTATCAGTACCTTATCCTCTGCAGCCATTAATGCTTTCAAGGTCTGATCCATTATTCTTAACTGTTCTTCCAGCTGTCGGACTTGGCTGTTAGTGAACACATGAAATGCACAAAAGCCATTCACAAAATCAGTGTGCAGGTACAGCATGCAGTGACAAAACACACGCGCACACACATATGAACACATTTACTTTGGCGTTGACTATTCATTTCAACCATTAGAGTACATGAGCAAAACATAGCTTTGCGCTGAACACACAGTGTAGTGCCAATGTTTCATGCTGTTACAGTGGTCTTGTAGCACCTGACACATCTCGGGGCAGCTCAACGCTTACCTTTCTGACAGTTCAGCACGTTCCTCAGCTCGCTCCAGGTCACTCTCAATGATCACAAGCTTGCGAGCCACCTACAAGAAAAGGCAAAGGACAATCAGGGATATTATGTTGTTGTAGCACACGTCACCCGTTTCTGGAACGTACAAAGCAGGGAGCTGGGCCTCTCTCCTTTTTTTGGTCAACACATAAGTTGCGATTTTGTGACATCTTCATTATTCGAGTCTTTGTCTTATCTGACATTTTTCAAGACTTCTCTTTCATTCACCATAAGGCAATGGAAAAATATTTTTCTCCCTAAGAGACCAGGGAATACTCTCAGCTGTTTTAGTGCAAAGATCTGAGCACAGATATCTTGCCACCTTGTCCCCTGAGGTATCCAGGTGCCCATTTTTCCTTCCACAGCTGCGAAGAGTGGTGCATGTGACATTTTGAACTTAAAAGGCAAAGGGGGAAAGCTAAAAAGAACTATAGGCGCAGCCTAAAGGGCTTTAGAAAGAGATGACCTGCACTTGATAACTGACCTCTTCATACTTGCGGTCAGCCTCTTCAGCAATGTGCTTAGCCTCTTTAAGCTGGATCTCTTGGATTTCCATCTTCTCTTCATCCTTCTGGGCTCTATTTTCAATGACCTTCATTCCTCTGAAAGACATGAAAAACAGGAAATGCAAGGTTCAGGGCTTGCCAGTTTAGCTGTACTACTACTGGAGTGCAACTTCCAGACAGGTGTATTAAGGTGAACAGAGTATGTCAGATACTCGATTCTTCACACTGTAGATCTAGTCCTGTGCATTCACACTTGACAAGTTCAAAGGAAAGAAGCACATCTTAGGAAGAAACAAAATCTAATTTGTTTAGCTCTTACTACAGTTCAGCTACACCATTCTTTTTCATTTTAAATTGAAGGAAAACTGATCTTACAGAAGGGTAAATAAGGGGTCTTGCTTCTAAAGACCTAATAAGATGACTAAAGACACCTGTGCTTTTACACTCATCATGAAACAGCATGTTGCTACCCCTACAGGACTGACAGGCATTATGTTTATAGGCCAAACAGATTCCTGTGAGTTTTGCCCTGTCAGAGCCCTAGAGCACTGAAGCTCTCTGTGCTCTGCATAAGCAAAATTTAACTCCTTCAAAACAGGAAACATCATGTATTGCATGTCTGACCCAGATTCTCTCAACTATTTCACAATGAACTATGAGTCTCAGGTACTTTTCTTTTCAACAGGCTGCATCATTAGTGAGGTAGAAATACACAGGCAGAATATGTAGGATTCTTTTCCAATAAAAGTTACTATCACAGATATAAAATGTAATTTGTAGAAGTAAAAGAGAAGATCTTCCAAAGCCACAAATCTTGAGTTCCTAACTTACATTAAGTACTTCTGGAAATGCCAGCCTAAATCTGAGGGAATTAGCAAGATCTCTCTCCTTTGCTCACCTCTCTCCCCAACAGGAGAACCAAAGTCTCTTCCAGCACTTTGCTATTCTCCAGGTGAGATTTTCTACCCACAATGAAATCAAAAAATCACCCAACAACAGAAGCGAATGCATTACCCTCAAAAAGCTGTCATCCAAATAGAGAAGTCTGGGCTGGGCCAAGTAATTTTCCCGGGATGTGGCATGATACATCAAAAGCCCTACCCACTTACATCTTATCTTTAACAACTGAGACACAAAAAAGAATTCAAGCCTACACATTTCGGACATCCCCACAGACAAGCTGTAACCAAAGTCCATGTAGGCAAAGGAAGAGTGGATTACACATACTCAGGGACACAGGAGTGGTTTCATTTATTTCCCTAACCCACACCCTGGCAATTACCATCTTTGTCATAAGAGTAACGATCCATTCAAGAGTGGCACCACCCACCTTTCACTCTCATCTGCAGCCTTCTCCGCCTCCTCCAGCTTCTGCAGGGCAGTAGCCAAGCGCTCCTGAGCCCGATCCAACTCTTCCTCAACCAGCTGGATGCGTCTGTTCAGAGAAGCTACTTCGCTCTCAGCCTAAGCACAGGAAGGACAGAAATTAATTCATTTAATTAGTAAAAGACTATCCCACATAACTGCTAGTGCCATCTAACAGCACTTCAGTAATTTCTGACTTCATCCACTAAAATGCCCATACACGGAGATGTACACGCCCTCACTGAATTGAATAAGTTATTGCTTAACGGACGAGAAAGTGATTAATGCTTCCTTTAAATGAAGCACATTAAAGACTGTACAATTTGTACTAGAAAGAACTGCACTGGAAGAATTATGCATCGTTCTTAATATATTTTCTGTTATTGTATTTGCAGGCATTAATCAATTATAGTCTCCCACTCCTTTTTTAATCAAATCATCACAAATTAATTACCCAATTCTTCTATGATATCCCAAATCCTTTATTTACACCCTTTTGCCACATTTTGATAAGAATTGTCCCAATGTTTCCTTGAGTTCCGTAAGATGGGTTCAGCATAAACATGCAAAAATACACCTAGATCAGCATTTGCAATGAGACAGCTGACACAGAGAGAGCATGAGAATATTTAAGAGATGCCCGAATACCCACAGGTTTTGTTTACAGGCAAGCTATGCAAGAGCCGACAAAGAAGGCATCAGAGCAGAGGCTACATCTTGGAAGGGCCCTGGTATATAACACCTATTTTGCCCCCACCTCAAATTTCCCCCAGATTTGCTTCTCTTGCATTACCTGTTCACTTAATCTTCTGTATAACAGTTGCAACTCATCTGCCTCTTATCATTACAAGCTTTTACTTCTGACATTCTCAAACCTACACTCGCTTAAGTTGCAGATTAAGTTCTAAAGCAGCCTTCTCAAAGTAACCTCATTACTAAACTTTGTGTCATTCAAAAAGATATTAAGCACAAAACAGACATAGAAAGGTCATTATTCTGAAAAGTTAATTACTTCCAAGAGCAACAGATACTGTTATTTAGTACTGAAGATGATCTTGCTATATATGAGGAAGTATGCATCTGAATTTCCTATGATGTCTAATTGTGAGGAGCCGGGGGGGACGACGGATGGGACACAACCAACCCTCTATCAAAAGTAGATATCAAAAGCATTAGTTTGGTACTTTTTCTTTAATTAAAAATGAAATTTAAGGAACTGTTATTTGTTGCCTTTACTAAACAGAGGCAGCTGGATTGTAGCCACAGCTACAATTGTGTTGCACATAACACAAGTAAGAATAACTTACACACCAGGCAAGTAAAACAACCTTTGACATGACAGTAACATTGCCCCACTAGAATGATGGGAAGTAACACATAAACAGGGAAGCAAATATATATTTGAACATTAATGAGCATTGGCAGTGAATGTGTAGAACCAGGAGTAGAAGGGACTTCATCTTTAGAGATCCACATTAACGCAAATAAAAAAATCTTTAGCTATGTAATCGAGCAGCAGTACGCCAAACCCGTATTTTCAAACTTCTGGCTCTAAAAAGTAAGAATTTGAACATTCCGATTTGAGAAAGAAAACAACCTTTCATAAATGTTACTCTTGAGAAATCTGTAATGTTACGAGTTAATTATTATCATGTCAAGACTCCTCACTGTGATAAGAGCATGCAATATGCTTAGAAAACACAGGGTGACTAAAGTTCAAGTTTTTACTTCCTGCTGCAGTAACTCAATCAGGGTTTACCAGCCTTATATGGCCCAAGTTATTCTTCTGCGGAGCAGGACTTCTCTCCTTATTTGGTAAGGAAAGAAAAAACCCCAGTGACATTAAGGGGCACTCCCACAGCTACCAGACAAACATAACCTTCTGCCTTTTTACCACAGCACCTATACACCACATGTTTTTGCAATGAGCAATGACATGGCCAAGTTATCATTGGGTGTTAATTATTACTGTTGTAAGAGAGATTCTGTTTTCCAGAACAAGGAAGGAAAACGCATTCTGAAAGTGTGACTACTGACAGCCCCCTTGAGATGCATGCACTCAAACCCAAAGAGATTCTTTTTTAAGGCAATGGCTGCCAGTCAGCCTTGAAACTTTTAACAATCTGGTTTAACAATCAAAAGCTGTAAGCTGTGATATGTTTTGGCTACAGCTTTAGCTATTTCATTGTTTGCGTATCTGTACCTTGTACAGGAAGAAAAAAAAACCAACCCCAGAACAACTCTAGCTGGTCACATGCACTACACCAAGGGAAGGGTCAGATTCACACCTCAGCTAGCTTGCTGCAGCGTTCTCAAAGACTCGCTCCTCAAGCATGCAGAAATACAGCTGTGACAATACAAAAAAATCCATTCATAACCAGCATTATAGATCTGCATGTGCCTGTGAGTTCAGTTTTCTGCCTTTATTCACCCCAGCACTGACCCCTCCAAACAAAAACTTAAATACCATGTAATGTACTCTGCAGAATTCCACATCATCCGCATAAACCAACTCCAGGGAAGAGACAAACATTAACCTTTAGGATCCTGAGCCTTATAGCAACGTGGCTGAGCTCTAAGGGGAAGACTTCACCAGCAAACTGTAATGACTCCTCCAGCGCTATTTCTTCTGCCACAAAAAAATAATAGCAAAGCTTCCCGTTTTAATGGGAATCCCTTAACAAGTTGTTTAGAACAATGCATGTTACTGAAAATAGGAAAATCAGTGTCCTTTACTCCACAAAGCTTAGAAAATGAGTACAGGTTTTTTTTTTAAAGATGGAAACCCTTATGAAACAAGTTAATGATGGTGACATGATCCCTCACTGAAAAAAAATGAGTATGTGAAGTGATTTGCAAGAATGCAGTAGTTACATAAGCTGGAGGAGCCATATTTTGCCCCTTGGGAAGATCACCTGCAAGTAATCAGAAGGCTCTTCCTTTGAACTTGCTGCCCAGAATGTGCAGAAAGCCCTGTATTATACGGAAATCCAATAATCACCATTTTTTCTATTGTAGTAAACTACATGAATATGAAATTTGTCCTTTTACTTTACACAACCACTGAAGACTCTATAACCACCGCAAAGGACACTGTATGTTTTATAGCAGGAAACAATAAGTTACAGCTACTAGAATTCCCCAAGGTCAGTGACAAGGCAAACAATAACCCTATCAGTTTTTTGCTGTAAGTGCCACCCACAACTACATCTCTCCTATGTCAGTCTGTGCGGTTCACACCTGATCCCGTTTCTGCCTAAAACCGTGCCTACCATTCGTTTCCCATCTTAGCTAGGCGTTTTGACAAGCTAAACATGTTACGGATGTATAGTGACAGGGGCCTTATGATCACATTGCCGTGGTGTTTCCAGGTACCGTGGGGAAGTACCGGGACGTGGCCATCTCAGGTTCAGTCCCAAGTACACAATCTCTCAACAGTTGGCATGCTGACTTCCCACAGCTGAACTCGGTCGGATGGGATAACAACTGGTCTGCTTATTTGGGGTGGGAAAGAATAAAATCACAAAATCTCGCTCAGAGCCTAATACAAAGCACCCAATCTCAAACATCTCGCCGAAGCTGAGCCTCGCTGCCCAGCAGACCGAGCGCGCCCTACTCCCTCTGCCCGCCGCCCCGCCGGGGCTGCCGAGCCGCA
>VXBO01013848.1:598-15009 GCA_013400135.1 Rhinoptilus africanus | reverse complement strand
ATATTACATATTTTTGTCATGCATATGCTCATATCTTTATTTTGAACAGGATGGAGACCTCAGTTCTAAAATGGGGATCTTTTTAATGCCTTCTGTCAGTAGGCAGCAATTGTTCCAGGGGTCAGCCCTGTTTGTTTATCCCAGAGATACTGAAAAAGTTTGACCAAAATTTATTTATTTATTGTTGAGAACAAGCAGTAGTGCAAAAAATCTTCTTACATGAATAAAATATTAGGTTGAAGGTGTAATTAATATAAAAGGATACAGTGAAATAGAGAGGTGGCTAATATAGCAAGCAAACCATATATCAATGCCAGTTANTATTTTGTTGGAAGACACTAAAGATCGACAATCAAGCATGGTAATTAATTAGTCTCGTTCCTGTTTAACCTGAAGGTTGCATATATAAAGAAATCAGGTTGACTGTGTGAGCAACAGGAATAAGTAGTTCAGTTAAAGATCAAGAGTGGTAGAAGAAAGAAGTAGAGGGGAAACAAGAGGAAGAACCATCTTAATTTATTGCGTTATAAAAACACTTTACTGATTTAATTCCGGTTGACTACACCCTCACCCAATTAAGAGCTTGATCTCCATAGCTGAAATGATTGGGGTTTTTTGGATTAATTACGCAAATTTTGGGATTTTAAACTAATTTGTCACACCCTGAAGCCACAATCAAGTTCAGTGTTCTCTCCCTACTTTTTTCACTGGTGGTCATTCTTCCACTGGGAGACTGCATATTTGGTGACCAGAACAACTACATAAAGCGCAGGAATTTGGCTTTCTATCTTCTACTCACTACTTTCTATGCAAAGACAAATGACAACAATTTTCATTTGCATGCAGTAGGAATGGATTTTGCTAATATAGGAAAAGGCAGCTGTAGCTTATACTTTAGAGAAATAAAGTGCATCACTTTGCAATCAGAAAAACCTCACCAAAACTGGTAAAGATTGGAATGTATAGGTTAAAAGAATAAATGTTTTTAAAATGTCAGTTCATCAAATCAACAATTATGAAAGTGAAAACTTTTAACAGATTTTTCAACATTTTGAAAGCATTTCCTCAGTATTTTGATAGATATTACAAAAACAGTTTTGAAATTGTTGAACTACTCCATTTATGAATTTATAGAAGAAAAATATAGGTTTTCACAAAAAATGAGCCAATCTCTCTCACAAAAGTGATAAAAATTCAAAGCTGACATTACAAACTTAATCCTAAAAAATGATATGTTTGAATTCACTCGGACTACCATCCTTCTTTTCAATTTGTTTTAAACTCGTTCTAACAGGTTTACTTTCTGTGTGATTAAGGATGGTAGTTTTGTTTTTTTTTCCTAAAGCCTGTGTTTTCCCAGAAAGGAAAAATTAATTCCTGTTCAATTATACTCCAAAATTTGGATTTTAGGCTTACTAACAGCCAGAAATATTTAATGAAATGTTTCTCCTCAAAATGTCAGTTGCAAAATTGTTAATTAGGTTCCAGTTGCAGAGCTGTTATTCAACCAAAGGAGAACACATGTTTAATTTCAGATAGTAGAGTATGCAGTATAGACAGATGAGAAACTTCATAGAGGAAAAAAGCCCAACTTCTATGCCAATTTATTTTTTAAATTTAGTGAATAACAATAGCCATATTTCTTCTTTGATCAAAAAAAAAATATAGCTGTATACATTTTGTCCTTTTTGTGTGCAGACATAGGATTGATTAGGAATTAAAAGATTCTGGGAAATAGGTGCTTTACAGGCAGCTTGGTGGAAATAGCAGTCTTGCCTTTCAAGATGTTTCAAGGTATTGTCCTTGATCCAGAAATCTTAGTCTTGTTTAGAGACAGATTTCTAGACTTCAAGTACAAATATTTGTCCATCTCAAGCATTGAGTTTGTTTTTCTGAGTGGTAGGATCTCGTACATCTGAAAACTTTGCAATATAGGATTTTGACACCCAAAAATCCAAGATAACAATCCAATCTACAATTTTTACAGGAACAACTAATCTTGCAAGAAGCCAAATTCATTAGGCATCTCCCATTTTAATTGAGAAGATCCTGGGCTGCATAGCATTAATTACTTGTGCATGCTCAAGAGTGTCCTTTTATGCACCTTCTTCATTTGTTTTATGCAATTTTAGCTGAGCCTTTTCTTAAAAAAAACGCATTACTTTTGGCATGAACTTCTGGCCTAGACCTTCTGTGCCACTGGTATGCCTTGAGAGATAACTTTCTGTAGGAAACTTTTCCAGAGACAGAAGTTGTAAGTGATCCTGACAAAACAATATAATGCCAAAAAGATGCTGATTATTATACTTAGTGATTATAAATTTATCTGGTTTATATGCAGTATATCTCTAATAAAGATGAAACTCTTTCAACGCAACGAACTTGCACAACACCATGGTCACCACTGAAATTCATACTATCTTCTTCTACATAGAACATAATCAGTGCATAATGGAAAGAACGTACAGTGAATTGGTCAAAATCAAAGGCATTGTGTCATTGTACCTGGAATTTTACTCTCAGACGATTCATTTCTAGTGTGTTCCAGAAATTATTGCAAAGAGGTGGTGCAATGGCCTCAAATGAGTCTTGCACCATGATGTACTTGCTGTTTTGCCCTCTAATGCTGTGGTGACCTGGAGCTCAGGCAGTTATATATCCGAATGTCACTTCAGAGTGCATCATCTGAGCCTTTATTGCTGAGCCCTTGGCCTGTTAAGCTTTTCTCTGTCTTCCCCCTTCTCTGGGTGTCATGGGAGACTCCTATAGAGGGGTAAGGCTCTCCTTAACTAACTGAAGAAAATAAAGTAAAGATGGATTTATTATATTTTTTTAGACAGTCAATGGGGAAGGCTTAACATTTTTGCATTGCACAGAGAGAGTAAAGTGTTATGCCAGTGTGGGGATTAGAAACTAGACATCTGGACGAAACTCATACTCACCCTGTTTAATTTAATAAACATAAAGCTCTAGAGGAAAATCTCTGGCTGTAGGATAACATGGCTTCTTCTGACAGTTGTTTTTTGCTTTTTATCCTGACATTGCCCACTTGAAGCCAGCTAACCATGAGGTTACAGCGATGTCTGCAGATCCCACAATAAAACAAGAAAAAATTCATCAAACATACAAAGGACCAATACAAATTAAAGTTAATTCTAATCGCTTGGGTATTTTTCCTTCGAGTTAGCATGCTCTGATTAGAAAGCCTGAATCCTGTTTCATGTGCCCATGTTCACGGTGGGAGTATTCAGTGAATACAGGAAACAGGATTTTATGTCATTGGCAATTTTCTGAGCCTCCCAGAACAATCAGCATCTGTACTTAAAACCTTAAATCTACTTTGTGCTTTTTAAGTTCAGAAGGTGCAAAGAAACTGCAAACACAGACGGAGAGACGCTTGGGTTGAGGGTGTCAGTGCCAAAGCAGGCAGTTCAGTATGTTAATTGCTTCTACTACTTGGAAACATCTGGAGCTCGCGCTGAACTATATAAAGCTAACTGAAATTGCCGCAAGGCTCATCTCTGACTTGCAGTTGCACACAGAGCAGGGTTTAGGTATTGCATTTGGCACGCAGATTTATTTCTTCCACCTAGAGAGACATATTGTACCATAACGGCTGCAGTAAGACGCCTTCACTGGACACAAAACAATTTTATTTTAAAAGTGGAAACTGAGGGCCTGGCTGTTTGAAGCCCAGCCTCTGACAATTGTCTCTGCAGAAGGAAAATGTGAAAGACTGCTCGCAGAAATTGGTATCTTGGAGTGTGGCAGATCCGACCTCCAGTTCTGATGACCACGATTCATTTACGTGTGTTTTAACCACAGCATTGGTGAACCGCACTTTTTAGCTTTTTTTTGACAATATTACCACTGTGCTCCAGCTAAGTTCTGACTAGCAAAGCTCAAGACATTTTCGTCAGCCAAGATTTTTTTTTTTTTTGGCAAGATCTCTCAGTTCTGAATTTTAATAAATATTTGAGGTCATTTGTTATCGCAAATAGGAACTGAAGTACAACTATTACATTAAATTTCACCTGTGGTGTAGGGACAGAGTTGAACTTCTCTA
Source organism: Rhinoptilus africanus (assembly GCA_013400135.1). Taxonomy (NCBI): domain Eukaryota; kingdom Metazoa; phylum Chordata; class Aves; order Charadriiformes; family Glareolidae; genus Rhinoptilus; species Rhinoptilus africanus. Next base: position 10,943 of record VXBO01013848.1, on the reverse strand, counting down.
TTTTCATTATCATTTGCATGCACTATGTTGCTTGTGCCAGTAGAATTCTTATTATAGTGAAACAAAAATTGATTAAGAAAGGAGGAAAGTAAAGAGCCGAAACATCCAAAGACTTTCCCTTCCCCTGCTAACTGTGATAACAATTAACAATAGAGTAGTACTGAACTGTCCCCTCAACTAAAAGGAAACTAAAAATTGACATGAAAATAGACTTGTACACATAGACAGCATGTGACAGGAAGGGAGTCATCAAAAGGGTGAAAAAATAGATATTTTTTTTCATTTAATTTTAATTTTGCCCAGTGGCAGTCCTATTTCTTATTTCTCTGGTGTTAATGAATACTGGAGTGGAAAATTACTGATTTCTGTGTCTGTGTAACATGGAGATAATAACATTATCCTATATTTATGAAGCATCCCTTTTCTATAAATACACAGTTCTGCTATTTGACACTAGAGAGCTTGTGTAAAACTTAAAAATGGATATATGGAGGTAGGCAGAAAAAACCTGACACAAATTACTCTTTTTATTGGTCCAACCAAGTCCAGTGTAGAAACCATCTTTCCTGAAAGCTCCTGTATTGGATCGCATCCATTCCCATTTTTCTGCTGCATGTATTTAATAGGAAATACTGTATAGACTATTAAAGCCTCTTCTCAGAACTTTATAATTAAAAATTCTCCTCATTTTGGTCCTTTTTGTTTAATTAGTTTTCTGAAGTTCTTTATATCACCTTTTTTATAAGCAAATTCTCAGTGAAGAAAAATCTGCCCTTCTGAATCACAGTGAACACTATTGAAATCAGACCTGATGGGCAAAATGCAGGAAATTTCAGTGAAAAGCTGGAGTATCATGTATTGGTGAAGAAATTTTTTCAGTTCGGATAGTCCAAATTTTTCGAAGGTGGACAATTGCTGCTGTGGGAGCAGCGTGTCCTCATCGGATGAACAAAAGGAGTGCATGTATACACATGTTGTGTCTGCACTGCTGATAATTTGAACTCGTAGGCTGACTTGGCAGACGAACAGGAATTTCAGGAACCGTTCGAATGTGCAGATAAGGATGGCACAAGGCACAGGGGGCTTGGTGGGAGCTGTGCCCACCTGGGTCTGGGGCTGATTTAGACCTCTGGGGCATTTTCTGATGCTTTTTATTAAAAAAAAAAAAAAACTCCAAGGTTACTGAATGTGTAGCAGCTTAGAGTATCTGGTGAATGGGGAAATATTTTTTCTTCTTCCAGAGAAAATACATGTATTTCTTACTGGTCTTCTGAAGAGTTCCAGGAAGATAAAATCCTGGAATTGAACCACTACCAAAGTCAGGCAATAATACCTTCTTTTTAGAATTTTACCCTAGTAAGGCTAGGAAACATTTTATTTTCAAGGAAATTGGGGTTTGTCCTTCAAGTAAGGAGAGGGACTCTTCCCTCCTCCCTGCCTTGTTCCCTTTCTCCTTCAGCAAGCCCACAAAGCACAGACAGTTTCGGAGGTGACCCAGGAACACTGCTGAGATAAGTTTAACTCATACCAGAAGCCTGTGCAAGGTAGTAGATGTGTCTGAAGGACTGGTCCCTGCCTGGGTCACTGTGGGACACTTCTTTCTTCTGTGTGACGATGTCAGGAGTGTGTGTTGTAAGGGATTTTTAGCACATGGCTGCGCAATACCTTTTGAAATGTTCGCATGACCTTCCTATCTACTGGGTTTAATATTAGAATCTTGTACTGTTATTAAATAAATAAATAAATAATTCTCTCCCTCATTGCAAAAAATAATCAGTATTTTCTCCTTACTCAAAACTTTTGGTTAGGCCTGTGGGGTTTTTGTTTTTGTTTTTTCTGACATGCTATGTAAATAAGTGAACAGGGGCATGGCTATTTTACCTCGTAGACTGCAGAAATTGTCCCCACTGATATCACAGAGCAGATTTTTTAATGGTTTGCCGTGCAGGGTTTTAAAGCGTTTTCAAAACCACCTTGACCAGCAGACTCCTTTGAGAAGATGAAACCTCCAGAAGCCTACTGGCATCCTGGGCATGGGGACCGGTCCCCTCTGCCTGTCGAGGTCGTGCCAGCGGGTGCAGAGCGTGTGTGCCTGGAGAGGAGATGGCTTGTGGTACCTGCTGCTCTCTGGGACTTTTCACATACAGACAGATAAAGGTCTTTTTAATCACGATTTATTCAAACCCCTCCCTCAATCCATTCTTTTCTGTCCTTTCAAATTAGTAGGAAAAAAACACTTCTTATTCTAATGTGAATCTTCTAGTTATCCTGGGTTTCTCCTTCCTTTGGGGATGTATTTTTAAGTTTGGTGAGTGCAGAAATCGTAGGCAAAAGAAAACTCAGCCCAGTTTTTGAACATTTGGTGGGATATTTAGTACTCTACAAGAAATGCAGATGAGCATCAAGAAGACAAAAACCTGTCCTGCCTGGCACAGCTAGAAAAAGGAATAGCCCCCTCGCTATTTTCCTAGTCATTCTTTTTCAAGAAAATCACTCTTTAGTTACTCATTTCTTTTCCCCATGGTCAGGTTGGCTGCATCTCCAAACACTTGTAAGTACTGTATGTTCTGACATATCCTGAAGTCATGCATTAGCACCTTTTCATTCAGCAAAGGGTGAGAACAGATATCTTTTGGCAGCTGACAGCAGGGAGCAGGCAGAAAGGAGGAGAGTGAGGCTGTAGGACTAGGACACTGTGGTGGCCTAGTGGCTAGCATGGCTAATGTACCAGCTGTGAATAACCCCCTTTTTTCTTTTTTTTTTTTTCCTTTTTTTTCCCCCTTTTTTTTTTTTTCATCCCATCCACCCAACAGATGTCTCTCTGTCATTGTCATGTCCTCAAGCTATCCTAGTAAATGATTTGTGCATTATAAGTGAGTCACTAAGGTGGCAATTGAACCTCTTCACAGCTCAAAATTGTTGATGTGTGCACAGAGAGTGCAGCGTGGGGGTGTGTGCGAGAAAAAGAGCAGGAGAGAAGGGGAATGAGGGAAAGAGGGAAAGAGGGAGGGAGGGAGAGAAGGAAAAGAAATGTCAAGGTTACCTTGTTTTGCCTGGAGAATCAAAAGGGAGGGCAAATTAACTGCTGGCTCTATTTGGTCTTTTGGATATCCAGCAACGAGGCAGCTCCATCCTACTCCAGCAGATGTACATATCACTTTGAAAGATTAAAAAATGAAGAATGCAGTGATCTGTATTGTATATACACTTTATTCTGCGGAAAGAATGTTAATAAATATACTGAGAGACTGCAAAGTTTGCCAATATAAATAATGTGGCATTTCAAAGTCTGTCAGTAAATGTAATTGAATTTTTCAATGTAAAAATATAGTTCGGTTATAAATTGGAGTCATGCTTGACATTAGTTGGGCATTAGGAGATATTAATTAGATACTGCTCGCTTCTTCCTTCTGATTTCTTTATATTAAATCAATTATCAGGAAAGAGGAATTTGCAAGCATGCAATTTAGAGATTTTTATTCTTGAAAACAAGCTGTCTGGTAATTTTTAGTGGGGGAATAAATGCCTTTTCAAAAACCTTGTCAGTGTGCTGTCTGAAACATGCCCTTCCCAATATGAACACAATATGGAAAAGCTAATCCATTATAATACTTTGTAATGATAATAAGCTACAGTGAACAAGTAGCCTAGGGAAAAAGATGGTAGTACTCACCTTTAAACAGAAAGAGAATAGCAAGTAATTGTACATTTTTACAGTAGGCTGATGACAACATTTCCTGTGACTTTGAACTTACTTTGGCTGTCACTATTCTGGCAAACATTCTGCATATCAATCAGAGAGTATATTTCCTGCATGACATTTGCAGCATAATGTATAAAATTTACTTATGTGATCTTTACATGTAGTCATCCTGTTTATATGTAAATATATTAGCCTCCCCATATAGCTTACGCTGCAGAGGCAGCATTAAACCCTTCCACAGGGAGGCATTGACCTCTGCCAACTCTGCAGCTGCAGGTTGGGCTTTTTTTTCGCTGAGGGGTTAATCTTTAGCCATTCGCACTGTTGATCATGATGTTTCCTTGCAGGAGCTAAACACAACCCTGGTGCATAGCTCTGCACAGAGCAACGTTTTCCTTAGGTTGAATCACATTTTCTGGGCGCATATGACTAATCATTGAACGCCTTTGCTCACTTTTTGATAGCTGCTCCAATTATTTCCATAATCACCAAAGAATAACTTGGCACCTCTTTTGTTTTGTGCCCACAGAGGTCTTCGGGGGCAGTAGGATTTGTGCTTGGTCTCTGGCACCGTGTGCAGCAGCCACGCATGTTGGTCAGACCCTCTCCTCCTGCAGGATGCTTCTCGCTCTTGTATAATTAGCTCGCTACAACAGGGGTTTGATGTCTGCCAACTTTCTTAAAGTAAATGCTGATCAAACAAAGCTGCTGTTCACTTGCCCTTCTCATCTGAAAGGGATTTTTTTTTTTTCCTTAGTTCTTGGAATTTTTATATTTTTTTTTCTGTGGCTTTTTTCCCCCCCTTTTTTGATAAGCAATTCAAGGTGCTTTCAAGAAGTACATAAATATGATACTCTGAATTATTAAACATAAAAGAAGAAATCTGTGCTTAAGCAGAGAGGGAGTGAATGATGCCTGAAGGTAGAGAGTTAAAAATAATAGTAAAAATAGACCTTACAGAATCCACTTTTATCTTTGGTTAAGGGGAGCAAATACTTATCACAGGTAACCAAAAACTAGCAAAAATATATCTTTGTGTACACAATATCTACATCACTTATATATATATATATGTATACACACACATATATACACATATATACACTTGAAGTAAGTGTATAACCTGAAGAGAGCTTTAAGAATAATGCCTTGTGCAGCTGCCTGGCTCACCATGACACCATGCTTCTTCAAGGGTCTCAGCCTGATCCTCCTTCCCTCTGTGATAGCCACCTCTTTTTCGCTTGAAAGTAAGAGTAACTTGATCACATTAGTGCTTTGAAATCTGGAAGCTGTATTTTAAAACTTCAGACCATCTGGAGGGGAATCTTCATCCCTATTGTCATTAGAATGAATTTCCATGGAAATCCCGTCCTTCTTTGCCTTTTTTATGCCCTTTTGGTCTACAGATGTACACACAGCAAACATCACCTGCCTGCACAACCTTTGGTATAGCGGATGTGTCTCAGTTTAAGCAAGGTGGCAGTAGCTAAAAACTCAAGAGTTGCTCTAATATACCCGTAATTGCACTTTGGTTGCTGAGCTGAACAAAATTCCCCATGCTTCTCTGAAACTGACACAGAAAGTAGTATAGGAATTTAGGGCTATGCAGGCTTAGAAGGGCCAATGGAGAGATCAAAATGAGTGGTAAATTAGAGCAACTGGATGTCTCTTGGCTGGCCCATAACCTTATATTAATAAATATGAGTAATGCGGTAGTTCATAGTTACCCTAATTCATGCATAGAAGTGCCAAAAATCATGATTAATACAGGATCGTTCTTATACCAGTCTGCAAGTCATAGCTTCTGGGTTTCATCAGCACCCAATCTCCAAAAAAAGAATAGTTTTTTACCCAAATTCTACTTTCAAAAAATAAAGAAAAAAGGGAAAACATATTTCTGCAACAATCTTATTTCTTCCCAGAACTTATTACTGTGTAATAAAGGCAATTGTTTCCCCACTAGCTATTACTGTATTGTTTAATTTATTATTTGAGTCCCTGCCAGATTCCATCTAACTTACTGGGCCACCCTGCTATTTGTTAGGTACAGTCCTAGCAGCAAGCGACTGCTACTGCAACACCTACAGCATGATAGGTATGTCTTATTTGTACATCATGTACTTTTCAAACTCTGAAATATGGAGAACACCACAAGTTAATTCTGGTAGGCTGTCTTAATCCTAGATCTATTCATTTAAACTTGTATTAATTTTTTTATTGTTTCCAGGATCTTTCTTCTCCTGCCTGCAAGGCATCCTAATCTGTCAGGTACAATTCAACCCTTTCTAGAGGCTCCATGCAAGGTCTGTTCCCTCATTTAAATCCCCTGTACACTCTCAAAATACACGTGCTGAAACTCTGAGCTGTACTTAGTTTTACATAGGAGATTCATCTCCATAGGAATTTTATCTGGTTTAGTCAAATGGTCACACAGCGCTATGCTGTTTGAGGACTGGGAATGGGGACTCCACCTCTCAAGCCAAGGATGAACCGAGTTTTATTCTTTCCAAAGTGATTCTCCATCGCTATTTATTAAGAGCAGCAGAATAGGAAAGATTTACATTAAGGAAAAACTGCGTTCACATGCCTGAAGATGAAGATCCAAGTTGTTCAAGCTGAGGTATTTGGAATTGCTGCGGAGCCAGTGTGTTTACTTACCGCCTTGCAGACATAAAGGAAGAGGTACTATGAAACAAGCATTAGAGAAGTATGGGCTTACAAGGAGTAATGGATGTGGTGGAGTTGTGAAATACACAGGGTGACGGTCCTGATCTCCGTTTTCAGGGCAGGTCATCCAGGAGTATTTTTGGACAGTAAATCTCAGATGTTGATGAGGCGTCAATGCAATGCTTTGAGTACTGCTGTCACTTCGGTTGATGCGTGTGTGTGGGTACACAAACCTAAACGCGCACACTGAGATGTGATTCCACGGAAAGAGCACTTCTTCCTTCCCCTCTACCTGGCGCTCCCCCACTCATGTTCAAAATCATAGAAATTATATTTCAATAGCTAGTTCTGTGGGGTTCTCAGAGCTCTTTTGGTGTGCAGGTGAGTATTGCTATGGAAATTTTAAAACATAATGAAGACTCAGAAGGGTTAGGAGAGCTGCCTAGGGTCCTACAGAAAACATCTAAAGTGGGAAACAGTGCTTGGAGTACATGATTCCTCAGCTGTTACACATGTGCTCATCCAGATCTGTTACAGCAGATAACGTGAGTTGCTACATCACATTTGCCTTGCAGCAGTCCATCCCTCCTTTATTTTTCTGCAATTGCTTCTTAAATTTATTTACAGCCTTACACATTAAGCTCATTGCTAAGATGTTTGCGTTGTGCTGGTGAAGTCAGTCCTGGCAAAACTGCTATTCAAAAGCAATAAGCCATATCCTCGAACATCCTTTAGCCTAATGGTTTACCACACATATAATTATTTTATCATCCTAGGTGTACACGACAACAATTTCCAAAACTAATTATGGTAGCTTCTATATATCAGAGCTTGGGGTAGCTCATTTGCAAACGTCACCTAAGATATTCTATTTTCTTTACATTTAAGGAAAGCTTTGCCCTGAAAACTAACCACTGATTAAAGCTGTACACTGCTGCTTTGTGGTGGTATTTTTAATAAAATATTATCCATGGTAAAATGTAAATAAAAAAGCAAATTGGTTCATTCATCATATATTTTAAGCAGTTAAAATGAATGAACTCTCCTTTGAGAAAACATCTGACCAAGCAAAATAATGGTTATGCATTTGAGAAAATGTTTAATGAACTCGCTGGTTAAAATGCTGTTATTTTAGAGCCCATTACTATGTGTTTTAAATTAATTGAGGCCACGTTGCTTGAAAGGCCTTCCCCCCTCCCCCTCTTTTCTGTCCTAGCGTACCAAAAATAATTGACCTTAGTAACATATGTGGGAGCAAAGATCTTCCCTGGTCAGGAATGCTGGCTGCACAGTCAAATGTAAGAGCCCACAAGTGGAGGAGTAGCTATTCATGAATCTTCTCTCCATAATCATTTGTCTAGTGTCAGTTCAAAGTCAGGGAACTTGCCAAAGATCAAACACATTTTTTCTTTAAACAGTTCTTATTGTAAATATTCTAGCTGGTATTCATTTTCCCTTTCTTCCTGTTCTGAAACATACATATTTACTATGCTAGCAATGTTTGGGTTTTATAGGTTGAAGGAAAATGTACTGCTTGTCTGCAAAGTAAGATTATTTCAAATAGTAATGTGTAATTCTTTGGTACTGGAAACTGGGAGAAATTCAATTACATAAAAATAAGAAAATAAACTCCCAACCCCAATTTTACCTGAATGTAACAGTAGATGCCAATCTGATTTGCCCTTTAGGGGAACTTTAAAGCTTGTCCTGTTTATATGGTTTAGTAATATGACTTAATGTGTTAGATTTATGCTTCATTAATATTCACAGATGGCAAAATATATATATATATGTGCTCTTCCTGTGCATATCTATTACGAATATCATATTTCTTTTTTGATGGCTTTGATACTCTTTATTCTATAGAAAAGTGAAGACAAGATTATTGCCACTGAGTTTTCCAACCACAGGTTAAAAAACTGTAGAAGTATCAAAGAACCATCTCAGACCCAATTACACCATGCCAGAGCAGTACCAAGTCACCGATGTTTGAGGGAAGTCCTCCACCCAGCCCAGCTGGAGCTTGCCCTGCTGCAGGTTGTGGGAAGAGCAGCGCTGGCAGCTGAAGGCTGCACTGGGCTGAGATCTGTGCCCACCAGGAGATGCCTACAATGCAGTGGAAGAGCAGCTCAGGCGTGGAGAGGACTCAGAAAGAAGGAGGTGCACTGGTCAAGTTGACTGAGTCAAGTTGACTTAGTGGTGGAGGAAAGAAGCTATCAAGGTCCAGGGTGGCCAAACCCAAACCATGACAATGCCCTTTTGTATGGCATTTATCTGACGAGGTATCATGATACCAGTTTGATTACTCTTTCTAGATTCCCCCTTACAGTATTTTTTCATGGCCAACAGCTCAGGGAGTATAAAGCATTTTGATGCTAAGCGTTTTTGTCTGCAGCCTTCATTTCCACCAGTGATAAAAGATGAAGCTGTTCCAGCTCTATCTCAATACCAGTTACTACATCTAGAGTCTAGCCAGAGGAGTGATACTCAAAATCATGTTTTGATTTGAGGCTTCATAAGTCCTCCTAGACAAAAAAAAACAAAAAAGCCTGGATTCATGGCATTTTAAAAGATCCCCAAGTAAGATAAAGGGGATAAAACTCAAGGAAAGAGCCAGACCTGACCTGCATTCAGGATATACCCTTCCCAGCAACTTTTTGCAAAATAAAATCCAAAGTACCCAAGCCATCCTTGAAAACTGGACAAGACACCTGCAAATCTTAGAGTATCAATAAAAATTTTCAGTATCATTTTCAAAGAACTGAGCTGGATTTTAAGCAGGTTGTTTTGCATCAGAGTAGCTTGACTCATAAAAACGAGCTTCTCCTGGAGTGGGAGGTGGCTTAATTCTTGTTAAACCAATCTGAATCTTGTGAAGGCTTTAGGGGGCCCTGCTGACCACTGCACCTTTTCTTGCAACTGTCACGTGCACGTGAAAGAAAGGGAGAACCATCTTTGTCTTCCTCGGGGTTTCTCAGAAGGTGTTCACCAGTCTCGATTCACTTACTATGAGCTGGGACGCAAGGAGACGAATGATCAACTGGAAGTGTTGGATGCAAGAAGTTATTACGAAAAGGCAGTCTCACAGTATATAAATATAATGCATTTAAAAGACTGTAACTTTGAACGTAAGCCAAAATTACCATTTCCCTGATATCTTTCACATCTACGAATACAGAAGCTGAAATATGTGCATGTGTTGCAGATGTAGACTCCTAAAAAAACCAAGAAAAGACACTCACAAAACATAATTTCAGGGAGAACAGAAGCCATTTCTTTAAATGCTTCTCAATTCATTTATTTACATTATCTTATTATTTATATATAGTGTATAATAGACTGTTTCATTTTCTTTGATGTTTATAACAGAGATCGTTCATGTAATGTATTGTGTATGTGTAATGCTAGCAAAATGGCAGTGCTCACTCTGAAACTTGATTATTATACAACATTATTATACTACAACAATTATTATACTGTTATCGTTTTACTACTTGTCTATACATTAACCTATGCATTCTACATGTCATTGCATGGTATGACTATTCCTTTATGAGGAAATAAATATAATTTATTTTATCACGTGATACTAGCCCAATCTTGAACTCTCTGTTCTCTACTTTTAATTTAAAATTTTAGGTCAATGAGCGTTTCTTCTGTTAAAAAACAGAGTTTAGTGGAATGAATTGCATACACTGTTCAAGCTTCAAATCCATGGTTGTTCTGTGCATAGTAAAGCAGTTATAGGAACCGATATTTATATATAAACAGGACAATAGCAGTCGACTGGATTGCCTAAAGTTTTTGTGATAAAAACTTACAAGAGCATTGTTTTTGTCCCACAGGTAGATTAAATTGTGACACATATCTTAAACACTTCCATGTATATCTCTTGCCACAACCATTTTTCATTGGATCATGAACAGATGACAGAATACTTTCAGAGGAATGGGACAAGATGGGATTTACCTGAAC
>VXBO01013847.1:119026-156848 GCA_013400135.1 Rhinoptilus africanus | reverse complement strand
GCTTATGCTTTAACAGTATCCAGTAATTATTTCCTTCTGCTTTTAATGGAGATTGTGAAACTTTCTATGTTCCAAAAAGACACCTGCCTTTTTTTGAAACACACTGCTGACTTGACCTATTTTGATCCACTGCAACTTCCAACATCTATTCTGCTGAACAGATGCTTAGTGAACAAGACCCAATTTTTTTTACCTTGTTCCTAGCTATAGTGCAATGCACTTGAATGAGATTCCACCAAGTCATGTTATGAGCAAGTTGTCCTCATCATTTTGAATCCTAATGCTCTACTTCACACTGTTCACAAATCATTTTGCCTAGGTATGATCTACGTTTTAAGTATTGTTTCAGTTCCTTTATCCCAGGCCTCAATTTCAAACAGTACTGAGCAAGAGCTGCCTCCCTCATTTGATACATCTTCTGTTGACAGTAACCATGTATAATCATTCTTATGCCATTTTACAGATCTATTGGCTGGTAGTATTAATAGATATGGAGAGGAAAACACAACTGTTATTTGCGAGACTTTGTTTTGGTTTCTATTTTATAAATGCTTTAAAAAAAATAACAAAACAAAACTAGAATCTAACATACATACAGAAAAATAATATGTAAAACTCTCCTTAATATTGTTTCATCTTTTGAGCAGTGCAAACTTCATGAACCTTCCTTACACCACTAAATAATCACTGAATTTCACTAAGTGTCAAAGCAGAACTGTTTACAGTCTTTGGTTAATTTTTAAAGCAGCTTTAATTTGTAACCATGAATCCTATCCTCCCATTAAATTATTAAGCAAAGGACTCACCTAAAAACATAAAGTGCTAAAATAATTCTCTACAGTACATACAAACTTAAGTGACTCATTCAAGATGAAGGCATAAAATCTTCAGAATCTTTTCATCGTTTGGCCCATGAAGTGAAACCTTTATTGAGGAGTTCTATTGTATCATTGTCAAAGCTTTAGACACTAGTCCTTAAGCTGGAATACTGGACTTTTTCTAGGAAGCACTTAAAACCATACAATTTTGGTGACTTTTAAGTAGTCAGGCCCTCCAACTCCTCTGCCCTGGCTATTATTTTATTATCGTACCATAGAAGAGCCCAAGAAAACAAAACCAAACCAAACCAAAAGACTGAATTATTTGTAGACTTGAGCCTATTAACAGTGGCAAGTTTTGACTCTACGTAAATAGTCTTATCAGCTCAGAATGTCTCACACAGTTATTTAACTACCCCACACTGAATTCTGAGGTCACAAAATTCATTCATGGTGAGAATTTTTTGAGTTCAGTGAAAAAAAACAAAACAGGAAGAAACCACAACAGAAAAATCACACAACCTTGAAATTAACCGTGTCTTCTCCTATCAACAGCAGCCATAGACACAAGTTTTTTACTGGCATCTTAAAAGCAAGCTTTGAATTAGACCCTGGGATTGCCGATGCCTTCAAAATGAGGCACGCACCGAGGTAAAAGTTGTTTAGCCTAATGAAGGAATGTAGACTAGACTGCGTAGTATCACCTGACAGTACAAAGGCCTGATCACTGATGTGAGCAAGATTTATAGCAGTTAAAAAACCCCAAAGCAACAAACCTCACAAGAAAACCCCCAGCAGATCTTCACAGAACTTCAAAAGCGTAACCATAAAATGTCATAAACTTTAATTTATTATTCTCTACATTACCTATGCAAGTTCAAACATGATACAACCGAATACTCATATTTCACAAAGGATGACATCGTTCAGGATCAGGTTTGCTATAAGGTGGTCGCTTTTTAAAAAATTATCTTGTTTTTCCTGTTCCAAAAATCAGAATTCCTGAACATACAGACAGTAAACATTACAATAAAGAGGTTGTCGTACCAATGTGGTCAGGGAATTTCTTTTCATATAAAGTCTCTCCAAGTACTGCAGCCCCTCATCTTTCAGTAACTCCAAAGGAAAATGATGGAGATTTCGGTAATTTAAAAACAAGTTCTTGTGCCTTTCCAGCTTTGCCTCAGAGATTGTTTTACATAGTTCTGATGCCATGACTAATCCTGTTCCAAGCACCACATCTACTGCATTGCATCTTCTGAAAGCAGACACATTTCTAGGAGACAAAAAGAGGAAAAAAAAAAGACATTACCAAGGTGTATGCTATGCATTCTTTTGTGGAAAGAGTTAGTTATTACATATTATCTGATAATTTATCTAAACACACTTGTTCCAGTTAACATATAAAGCACCCAGAACATCCACACCATAAAATATATTAGAAGCAAGTCTTTGACTATCTTCTGCATGAAGTTTTAGCATGTTATCGGACTGGCAATAACAAGATCTTAAGGTATACGTAATGCTTTTTTTTTTTTTCCCATCCATTTTTGATGGACCTTTCAGAGAATTTTGTCGAAGTTGCCACCACAAGAAAAAAAAAAAGAAACCTCTCTCTATTCACCATTATTTATATCCTACATCTATTCTGTGAAGTGTGCTAAAATAAGAATCCACAAATAAGAAAAATGCACAATTTATTAGAGGACTTCTTATTCTCAGATGCCTAAAACACCCTTACGTAGCTTTTAAGCCAGAATAACAAAAGGCAATGAAATTTTGTTAAGCTTTCCCAAACAAAACTACCAGAAGAATTTATCAGTTGGAAGAGATATTGGGGATGGGCATCCAGTAAGGCCATTTTAAAATAATAAATGACTATACGAGAAATATGAAACTTACAGCAAGAAAATTTGTAAAGAGCTAAATGTGACAGCAGATTTTCAGCTCTCTTTACTAAAAATAAAACCAGAAAGAACTAAATGTCAATCTTTAACTGACTATTTCAAAACCAGAAAACAGAGGTATGAAGACAAATTAAAAATTAACTTGTCTCTGAAACCAGACTTTATTTAGATTATTTCTCATATATAACCAAAATTCTAGTCATTATTATGTTGTCTACATTTAGATAACAACAGACAGTCGACATCTTTTCAACTGTCGCAGTAGTCAGGAGAACATAATAAACTCAGACTATTTATTAAAGTTACCAGTTTGCTAGAGTCATGTGTATAAATTGATTTCCATTAATGAAAGGCAAGGAATCATAACTGCTTTCCACCAATAACATTTTTTATTTTAGTTCATTCCTTTACTGAAGGATTTCTAATCCTAATAGATAATGGAACTGAAGGTACTGAGTTACAATGATGAATCCTATCTGACTATACAGTACTTGTAGACAAAGCTTCTTACCCAGCTGAAGACTGGTAACAGGACCATACATACAAATCAAGCTACTTTATCGGTTTCAGTAATTCCCTTGATTTGCAGATAAGCAGTTTTTCCAGTGACCTATGTCTTACTGGAAGAATACAGCATTTATTTTCTTGGAGTCCCACAAACACAATTAATCACAACTTGGGTGCAATAACCTGCACACCTTTTCTAGTGTTGAGTTATCCACAGCTGAAGCCATGCTAAGATCAGTTCTGCAAGCAAATGATTACCCTGTTGAGAATCCTATATAAGATTAGAAAGTATCCATCTAACTTTGGTTAAACAGTATTTGTATGAGAAGAACCATGGCTCTAACAGTTGCCTTCATTAGCTATCTTAAGGAGACAAGATACACACACTACTGGCTCTTGGCACCAGCCTATTTAAAGCTCCCTTATTTCAGCAAATAAAGAAAATGAAACCATTACAACTCCAAACTCCGCATCTATGATCAGCATTAAAATAATTCAAGGAAAAGCATTAGACTTTTTAACATGCATAGGCTAAGAGCATTTGAGCATTTACTGCTGCAATGTAAGAAATTATAAAGGAAAGCTCATCTTTCCCTGAAATATTTTTCTTTAAATGAAAAGCTGTGAAGTCACAAAAACACATAGGTAAATAGCCTTCCAGTTTGTCCAGAGATGCTTTTTAGATGTTCTGCAATCACAAGCTTCTGTTCAGAGTTGTGACTCCATATACCAACTGAACCACATGAATACACAGACATGCAGGCCCGCAAATGCAAAGTCCAGCTATAACGTACACTATTTTGGCTCCTACTTCAAAGGAAAACTCTCCTACTCCCTTCCACCACCAGCCAACCCTTTTCGCTCTAAATGGTCTTTTACCAAAGATTAAGAAAAAAGGAATGCCAAAAAGGAAAACACAATCAGGTTACGGTAAAAAAGGGAGGATGAGGACTGATAATAAATGCACAGTGATTCCCTGTGAGGAGTCAGGTCATTCACGGGAGAAAGCCGGCGTTCCACGGAGGACGGAGAAGACAGAAATAAGCCTCCCCGAGCACAGGACAGGGAGGTCAGGACAGGCGGAGGTGTGCGATGGGCTGACACCGGGAGGCCCAGGTGAGCCGCAGCCCCCGGCCGAGTGGGGCTGCTCGGGAGAGAGAGCGGACGGGGACGGGTGAAAACTCGGGGGAGCCGCGGGGCGGGAGAGGACGAGGCTGCGAGGAGGGGCTGCACGGAGCCGCACCCCCCACCGCTGCTCCTGGGGCCCAGGGAACTGAGGGAGGCCGGTCCGTCACGGGTGGGTGCGTGGGAACCGGCCTGTCCCGGCTGCGGGGGAGCCGCCAGAGGCGGAGGCCTGTGAGGGCTGAGGCGGCGGCGGGAGGCCGCCCCCACGGCTGAAGGGGGCACGGCGAAGGCTCAACACAGAGAGAGCAGAGTAGGGGGGAGGCACCCGCACACAGACCCAGACCCTGTCCCGCTCCCCGCCCGCCGGGGAAAGAGTCACTCACCGGCGCCGCCGCAGCGGGGAGCGGCGACCGACCGCGATGGGCTCCGCCAGGCGCCGCCGCCGGCCCAAGCAGCCGGGGCGGGGCGAGCCGCCGCCACGCGAGACCGCCGCCGCCACACGACTCTCGCGAGAGGCCGCCCGGCCTGCCCCGCCTCCCGCCACAGCACCGCCCTCTCGCCGCTTCTCACCCAATCACAGGGCAGTCCGTCGCCCACCACCCAATCACAAGCTCTTCCCTCTCCTCGGCTTGTGCCCGCGCCTCTATCAGCCAATGGGAGGGCGGCCCGCCTCAGCGCCTCGCCCGCCCCCTGCTGTGGCCGAGGAGGCGTGTGGGGGTCGGGTGGCCGTGGGGACAGGGGGGACCCCTGGGGCAACGCCTTGCCTTTCCTGGGGTTTGCACAGTTCCTGGTTTGAGCAACAGTTATATCTTCTTGACAGCTTTTGAAGGGGAATGTCATTGTCTGGTAAAAGTTGTGGTGACCAAAAAACATCTTCCCAGGCAAATTCAGGTGCAGCTAACACTACCTTCTGTTTCTGTGTTAACAGCAGACTGGAGACACTTAAGCAATCCTGCCTACACCCCCAGCCTGCCCATCATGACCAGTTTTACCCATGATGGTTGACCTTTTGAAACAGGTAGGGGAATCATGGAAGCTCTCCTCATGCTGTTCACCCGATTTTGATTTTAAATCCATCTGTATTCCCATATCTTGCAATGATGCAATACATAAATCCTTCAATGCCATCAAGTTCCCTCATACTCAGAATATTTAACATTACTGGGTATTAAAAGCCCTTCTTTGCTGAAGATTAGCTGTACCAGCTGCCTAAAAAAGGAATCCCAGCCAGAGGAATCCTCTTCCTAGTTCCCACAGGCTAATTAAGATAAACTTGTCTTAACAAGATTCATATAGCAGGTCTGCAGGGGAGCCAAGAATAGAAGATGAATACCTTGCAGAAGGCATTTCTTCTCTCCTATATATTCACAGAGCTTTCACCTGAAGCAAAGCAACATGAGGAAAAAGCTTAAGATTTTTTCTTGCAGACTCATTCCTCTCTTTTTCAGTTCTAAATAAAGAACAGCAATCTTTAATTGCTCATTTGTCATTTTCCTACACTTGAAAGGCAGTTACTCATTTTGACAAGTATATTTGCTCAGTCTTGCTTAGCCACTTGCAGTCTTTTTGGAGGCATTTTTTTCAAAAAATAGATTGGATTTTGTTGAAATAATTTGAGATTAAATAATTTACCCTTCAAAGTTCAACATCCTCCATATTTATGATATCATACTGCATGTTTCTTTTTCTTACTGTAGTGGACAGCTGGATGTCAAATTCCAGGAAGTGGCCAGCTTGTATACTGCCATGGTTTTAAAAACAGCAACTACATCACACATCTTATTGTTGCTTCAATCCCACATTATAAATATCTGAGAAATTAGAAATTAACCATACTTCACGTCAAAGTAGAAGCTAAATATGAGCACAGTTAGCAATACATTCCTCAGAGGGAATTCAATGATGTGTCAAACCAAATTTCTCCAGAATACTAAGTCATTGATCAGGACAGAAACTGTGTTCCTGCCTTCTTTTAATAAAGTATAGATAGGAAAGATTTTTTTCTTGTGAGGACCTGCTCTTAACAGAGACGGGATACTTAATATGTTTCTTTACACTTAAGTTGTAAAGGTTTTAGTTTTTTGGTTGGGGATTTTTTTGAGACAGTTAACAGGGAGGAGATAACACTACTGCACTCTGATATTTTTGAGAGCAAATTTTTGTCTGTTTCTTCTTTCTGCTCACACCAACAAAGGGGCTACAGAGACCAGAGCAATGCTAAAATGTCTTTGGTTCTGCTCTGTCAGGAAACAAATTCAGCTCTCAGGGTGTGCCCTCAGTGGTTGTAAAACATACTGTACATATGGATTCAGCATAAACTGCATGAGCAGTTTAGAATCACTGAAACTATTGAAGATGTTAATATATATAAAGTACTGGGGCCCTCAATATTTCATTGTGGAGGTTTAAAACTGAGGATTTGAAAGTCTTTTTTTAATCTCTCCTTTGTTTTCCGAGTGAGAGGGTTCCCACTAGCAGTATTTAAAATGTCTCCTCCCAACTGTTAATAGAGTAATATATATGATTCCCTCCAGACTCTTCTTCAATTGGTAGAAGTCTGTACAATCAGATGAGCTGTTCTTTGCTAAGGCAAACAAACATCCTCACCCACTTCAACTGTATTACATTTCTCTTGCTTGTTCCAGACCTGTATCAGGTTTATACCAGCTATATAGAGGTAAATGCCAGTTACCTCATAGCTTTATGATACCCACAAGACTTTCTAATGTGATTTGAGCATTCACACATCCCTTTATCTTAAGTCTTCCCTCCTGAAGCAGTCACTCGGGATTCTCTATTTATTGTCTTGCGTAGCCTGCAGTCGTCACACTCATTCATTCTCAGTCTGATTTCCACCCCTCCTCTTGACCAATGCCATCATGATCTCCCAGGCTTGTGTCATCAAATTCTGTGCAGTGCTTCTAAAAAGTGCTGTGCTCTCAGATGTGAAAGCTGATCTCTGAAGCTCTGATCCTGCACAGCACAGGTGTGCAGTCTTGCTTGTGTAGTCACAAGGCTAAAAATGATGAGCAGAGCAGAGGACATTGGAATCCAATCTTCGTTAAGGAGGGTGCTTGCCTCATGATTGCCAAGTCGTTCCCATCTAACAAGTGAGACTTGTGGGATGCCCTTTGCTAACTAGATTTCTGCTGTTTCTTTACCCTAGTATAATATTTAATTTTGTGCTTGTGAGAACAAGGAACAGAGGGGCTTGAAATTTACATCTTGCTCAGAAGGATGACTGATCTTATTGCTACCTACATAAAGGAACTAATAAAACATGTTTTCAAGTGCAACTTTGAAGACATATATCTAAGTAGTTTGCAGTTGCCAGTGTCTTGAAGATTCACCTTCATCAGCTGGTTTACTGGAACAAATCCCGTAACTGGAGCAAATGGGCACAGCTCCACTGGTGATGCCTTGTTTGTGCCAAACCTATGCAAGACAGGTGAATGTAGTGTGAATAAAAAGAGGTGATGAAACATTATCAGATTTATTACACAAGGTAACTATTTGAGACTAACAACTTTGTGAAGATGCAATTGGAAATATCTTTGTATAGCAAAGCTTTATGCAACCATTTTCTTTTGTTTTGCCATATGAAACGTGAAGAAATTGTTTTTATTGAGGTCTTTGTGACAAGATTCCTAGCTCTCAGTTTCACAGTACTAGGAGATCCAAAATGCCTTATTCAGCTTTTGGATATAAATTCTGAACACCCTGAGGTTCTCCCTAATAATCCTGGGTGAAGCTTTCCCACCCAGTGCTGTGGATACCACTTGTATTGAATCACATGCTGTCCTTTTGTTTTCTGCTTATCCCTAGAAAATGTAACCTTGCCTAGAATTTTGAAATTTCTCATGCAGTTGAGTACACAATTTCATTTGTCTGCTCTTGCAGATGCTGAGAGTAGCTTTCTCCCTCATCTGTGGGGACTACTGACTTACATTTTTCTTCTAACAAGAGCTGAGGGCCTTGTGTCGTCACCAGATTCCACAAACTGAGAATTTAAGAAGCATACTTTCCTACTTTACTGGAGAGACAATGTATGCTATGGTGTGATTCTTACTGTTAAGAATTTTTTCAGTTCGCATTCTTTTTTTTTTTCTAGAATTTCAAATATATTAATTCTACTTGCCCTTGTTTTCACTTTATAATGTCTTACACAATGCAATCTCAGTATATAGCTTTCACATACAAAATGATACAAGAACTCAATTCGTATAAATTTCAACAGTTTAGGATCTGTTCTTTTCATAGGAGTTTTATGCATTGCACAGACATTCATTGATTTATGTCTCATACCAGGAAGAAATAAACTCACTGAAATGTTCTGGTTTTACTAATGGAGAAAGAATCCATTCTCCAGAAAGCCCTGGCTCTTCTTAGGAGGTTTTTCCTAACTTCCAGTTAGTAATTTTGATGTAGGGACAAAACTGTCATATTTGAGTGGAATAAAGTTACAGTGACTCATCACAGTACTGCTAACTTCCCTTCCATAAATCGTTTACTGAAAACTCTGGCTTCTGCAGCAGTACCAAAAACTGGAAGGCAGATGGAGCTCCTGCATGCCAAGTGCCAACACGTCAGTGTTTAGTGTTTAGACATCATCCATCTTTCGCTTAAGTCTTTTTATTTTAAGTTTATTTGTTATTGTATTTGTTAAACTTTAACTGACTCCTTTTTCAATGGCACAATAATGCTAATGAAAAAGCTTATTTGAAAGAAAGTTAATTGTCCTGCCTGGTGTAGTTCAAATCAGCATTGAACCCTTATCTATTCAAAACAGAAGCTTTTAAAACAGTCTGTCACTAATTTGGGCTGAACTTATTTTTTGAGGAAAATTTCCTGGTAATCACATTGATTATGTTGTGAAATAGATTTCCTCAGCAGTAATGGAAAGTACTAATAATTTGGACAAACTGCAATATGAATGGAACAACCCTACCACAGAATAAGTGAGCAGCGGGGTTTAGCCCTGATGATGCCGTCTCTGCTCATTCTAAATTCCCACTGATCTAATTAATCTCAGTTGGAAGAAGAACAATGCCTCACTGCCTGCCCCAGAAACCAAATTCCTCTGTTAATCTGCTAAGCAAATATAACAATAGGCAGAATCAACATTTCTGCCTCTGATCCATTGGGAAATCTCAATATGGGATCACCACAAAGGTAATAAATCAGCCAGCTCTTCGTGGCTTATTCAGTTGTTAGTCCTTCTTGAATGACTGCTAAAGGGGCATGTAGCTGCTATGGAGATATTTTATGTTACCTCTTGTTGACAAGATAACCAAGGCTTTAAAATTAATTTCAATTAACCAAGTATTATTTTTCAACTTATCAACATTGCTGTATGTCACAAAGGCATTAATGAATAAAATTTTGTTTATCTTTTGGAATTCATTTTATGAAACTCCTTAAACTTGAGTGATTTAATTCAATTAAAGCCACTTAGAATATTATGTCCAGTTTTGCTTCACTTCAAACCAGAAAGGTAGTGAAACTTAAATAGCAAATTCAGGCAGCACATGGATGTTTATTAGTTTCAGGCAGCAAATGGCATGAAATGTTCTTTGGTCTATTTTTATTTGACCTCAATAATATTATTTTTTACTACTGCCCTCTGCTGTCATTGAGGCTGTATGGGTTTTTTTCCCTTTGTCTTTTTGCCTGGCCCGAGATCTGATTTCTTTTCATTCTCACTGTACTTCCCTTCAGTTCAACCCACAGATTTGCTGCGTTTGCAATAATTGTCAAAAGAATCTTGAACATTTCTAATAATTCATTGCATCCAATCAGACCAAAAGTCATTATTCATTCACCTGAAAACAGTGATTTTAAGCTTGTTCTGAAGCTGTTTCTACTTCCAGATACCAAACTTACTCCAATTCTTTAATCTGGCTGGGCTGCCTAATGTAATTTTCTTTCTCCTTTCTTAGCCATTTCTTTTTCTGAGGGAAAACATGCTCTTCTGTGTGCTGGAACAAAGTCATGTTTTATAGAGAGACTCTGTATGGTCAGCAAAGCTCCATTGTGCCTATAAATTCACTTTAAAACTTTGATAGACTATTAAATCCTTATACTCTTCTCTACACAGTTCCATAATTTTACTACATGTAAGCTTGAAATGGAAGTGTGCTGCACCTGGTTTTTAGTTACACATAATACACATACTTGAAATAACATATTTCCATATATTTATGAGATGTTTGTATTTCTTAGGGAAGAGTTCCAAGTGAGGGGTCAAATATCTTGGTTGTGTAAGAGTGACCGTTTTTGTAATTTTATTCTGCCATTCATATCAGAAGGGTGTTAACTCTGTGGCCTGTTACATTGTGATAGAAATGAGGCAGGTGGTAAGCTATTTTTCATTCCAAGTGAATATAAATAGAGAAGGGGGGAAGCGTGGTGTATACACAGCTCTTTGATTTATGCAAGCATATTGTGGAGCCTGTTACAGTGAGGTCAGATATAGAAATCTTCTGTTCCTGAGACCAGTGGGAGATTTGCTTTTAGAGAGCTTGCAGGGTTTCTCCTTTTCACGTAAGCCATCCCTCTGGTTACAGCTAGGGTCTGACCTTTCTTTTTATTGAATACACTAGGAACAGCTTAAATATATGCCTGGATGTTCCACGTGTTGGGGAGACACTCAGTAGGCTGCTTCCTGTTAAATGCAGAAAATTTAATTTTCGAGAGCAAGCCAGAGAGTCAAAGATACTTGGGTTTTCGCAATGCTCTGGGTATTCTTTCAGAAATATTTCATGTGAATTCTGGAGCACTTTGTTACTGAGAAATCTAATTGTCAAAATTCAAGCTAAAACAGGTAACAAAAGTCAAGACATAATTGGTCTTGAGGAGGCTCTTAGGTAGTCGTAAATTAACAGTCTTGCACTAGTGACTGCTTAGGATATGTACTTTTTTGAGTACATATGCTTTTTTTACCTCCTTCCTGCTTTTGTCACATTTGCAATACAACACTGATAAATATCTTTCCAGATTATAATATCATGGCATAATACTAGCTACCAGCTCCCATTTTCCTTGGTGTAACAAGAGTTTTGGACAATATGGCATTGTGTCTCGCACTAACTCTGCTCCTAGGGAACTATTCCAGACCATGTCTGTAGCAGGTTAACATGTTCTATCTGACAAAAGGAGCTAATTTAGCCTCCATTCAAAATCAGAAATGGAGACTCAGAGTAATTTCTACTGACTACAACTGGACCCTCACACTGAAACTATTTTTGAGTTTTTACCATTGGCATAGGAAAAAGAGTCATGTACCTTTTACTCTCTTCCAGGGATTAATACCCCATAATTCTGGGACAGTGAAGTAATTAGGTCTATTAAACCCTTTTAGTGACCTAGTGCTTTTAGCACTGAAGTCATGCTTAAAGAGTTCAAGTTTTTTAAATACTTATTGATATACTTAGAACAGCTATCCTCGAGGGAGTGAATGTACCTTTATAATGGTAATCCATAGATACACAGAGCTACAAATTAGAGATAGGCCTACAAATACAGATTACCAAAGAAGCACAGCTGCAACTTTATTATAATCCTTAACTTAATAATTGTTGTTGTTTTATCCTATATCCATTATATCCTAACAGCTATGATTTTTTTTTAATTGAAATAATTCCTTTATTCCAGCTTGAGATAGCTAGTGATGAGAAATAGATCCGTCTGGATTTGGAAAACAGGTGGAGAAATGCACCACAGTTTGGCCTCTACTTTATGTTTTTAAATAATCTTAATATACCCTTCAACAAGTGGAGAAAGAGAGGAAACTGATAACCTGTTCTGATATTATGAAATGGAGAAACACACTTCCATGGAAGATTTATGTGGTACAGTGTGCCAGCATTTAACAGCATATGTCAAGTGTGCATGGGTTGATGACAGGATAATTTTTATTTTGCTGAAGGGAGGGCTCAGTTCTGAATGACTTGGCCATCCCCAACACAGAGAAAGCTGTGTCAGTGAAGCTAATAATTTTTTCCTACTTCCATTTGTAGGTGTTCCCTCTCTGACCTCTTCACCACACACACATCATTTTCAAAGCAATACAGGGTGAATGGCAAATCCTGTGTGTTTGAAAGATCTTTGATCCTTTTCCTTCAGTTCCTTAGTGGAAGGACTGGAGTTGACTGCAGGCTAGCAAAAGTGATGCCCATCTACAAGAAGGGCTGCAAGAAGGATCCGGGGAATTACAGGCCTGTTTGTCCTCGGTGCCAGGGAAGGTTGCGGAGCAGATAATCTTGAGTGCCATCACATGGCACATAGAGGACAACCAGACCATCAGTCCCAGTCAGCATGGGTTTATGAAAAGCAAGTCCTGCTTGACTAATCTGATCTCCTTCTATGAGATCCACTTAGTGGATGAGGGAAAGGCTGTGGATGTTGTCTACCTAGACTGTAGTAAAGCTTTTGACACCATTTCCCCCACCATTCTCTTGGAGAAAGTGGCTGCTCATGGGTTGGATGGGCATATGCTTTGCTGGGTAAGAAACTGGGTGGATGGCCAGGCCCAAAGAGTTGTGGATGGAGTTAAATCCATCTGGCGGACGGTCACAAGTGGTGTTCCCTGGGGCTCAGTACTGGGGCATGTTCTCTTTAATACCTTTATCAACGATCTGGATCTTTCCACCTTAAATTCTGTCTGTGGCACAGAACTCAGCAATATGCAAATACTGCAAGAAGAATATTGCAGCACTACCCAAAAGCTAGTAGTATTTCTCTACGCTTTTCTTTATACAAAGCTAGAATGGGAGAGGATCTTTTTGAAAAAGAGACATTACTCAGTAAAACTGAAATTCAGCTCAATGCAGAGAAGTCAGCAGTTTGCTCCATAATATTGCATTCCATGTTATGTCTCTAAGTGCAATAATACGAAACGTCCAGGGGGTTGTACAGACTCTCTGGAAGTTCAATGAAAGCAAACTCTAGTGACTGTTAGTGCAAGAAAGAAGCTGTGCTTATTTAGCCAGAAGTAGATATCAAGGAGGAACCAAGGTAAAATCGGGATTTTGCAGAACTGAGTAAATTATTTTAAAATGTTTCTAATATAATTGATGCATACACAGTGTCACTCAAAGATAAAGATAGGCCCATATCCTTTAACCTTCCTACCTGCGCTAGCTATCCAGTTCAAGCAGATCTGTTAAATGCAATGTGTCGTCAAAAGATAGTATTTCCACAGAATGATTTATGCTTAGTATTACATTGGTATATAAAAGCGCTGCTAGCAAAGTAGTTTCATGCATATTTTAAAAGGCTGTTTCAAGTGACCAGAGACAGGAAGACCATGAAAGATTTGTGGATGGCAAGTTTATAAAAGGAAAATAAATGGAAGGGAAATAAATAACCTTTCCAGCAGTATTTGACTTTCCCAACCCATGTGATGGACATAGGCAAACGTCCAGCATCTTGTTCATGACACTTAGCCACGTTCCACACTGCTTTTAGATCCCTTGGACTGTTCTTCTTTCCCATCCCTCAATGAAGAAATAAGTTACCTTCAGAAGGCTTAGATATTAAGTCCAGTGAAATTACAAAAGTAGAAATATGTACTGATCA
This sequence comes from Rhinoptilus africanus, assembly GCA_013400135.1. NCBI lineage: Eukaryota > Metazoa > Chordata > Aves > Charadriiformes > Glareolidae > Rhinoptilus > Rhinoptilus africanus. Next base: position 142,912 of record VXBO01013847.1, on the reverse strand, counting down.
GAAAAGAAAATATACTATCCTATGTAAGTTTACATTAATCTCACCAGCATTTTACCCAACATTTTGTTTCCTTTGTGTTTGTGTTTTTCTGTGTATTTTCCTTCTTATTTTCACTTAACAGTTGGATTATTAGGAGTTATGCTTTCTTGCTTCAAGAATTTAGGAAGAAACCATGGCAACATCTTCTAAGCAAAAAATTCACAATTTTTGCTGAGCACTGCAGCAGAGAAAAGAGCTTTATGTCAGGGTACTATAGGCTTTAGTCAGCCCCAAGCTCATGGTAAATGGAACAGCGATATCTTTGTCCTCATTTTTCATAGGTGATCTGTTGCAGACTAGACCTTTCCTGTTGCTTTTTTTTAAACTGGGGCAGGTTCCCCCTCAGGTAGCACCGTACCCCTTCAACTTTTGCTCCATTTCAGCAAATTTGCAGATCTACCATTGGTTCTATCTGCATTATATTCAGAAGAGGGCTCTTGCTGACGGCTCTGTATAGCTCTAGCTATTGGCATCCACACAGCCCTTAGATACAGGGCTTGGGTAAAAGTCCTCCTCCGTGACTCCCTGGAGAGGCATGAAGACCCATATATAGTCAGTGTGGTGACCAAAGTTTGGGCTGTAGGCTAACATATCCATATAGATAAACCCTGGCTTAAAACTCTGTCACTGCTGGGACTGTACGTCTGCACTGAATGTCCAGTGGGGGGACAGCAATAAGCATTTTAAAATGGCACACAATCCAAAAACAAACTCACCAGTGCAACTTATAAAGTTAGCAATATTTGATGACTTCATTATCATATACATTCTAGCTACAGTTTACTAGTCAGCTCTTTTCCCAGCAAACTGCAACTGTACATGTAAATTGTCCACTTGAGATTTGTAAGTGCTTTAATTTCCTGGAGCTATTTACAAATCTTAGAGAATACAGAGAGAACTTCCTTAAAAGGGTAAGAAAAGCCACTGCTCTTACTGCAGCCAGAAAAGTTTCTACAGTCAGATCGTCCTTCTATTGTTAGGTTGATTGAAAAAAGAGGGTGAAAAATTTAAAAATGTTTTTGACTTTGTCCTGAGGCACAGAAATCCCATGACAATCATTCCCAGAGGTGAGAGCTTTCTGCAAAGACTTTTATTGTCAATTTCAAGACAGTCAGTTGTAGATGACATTAAAAGGAATGTCCTGACTTTATTAATTAACATTGCTGATGAGAAGGGCTTACACAGGTAAACCAGCTCTTGCAACATTCAGGGCTTATGAAATTGAAATTGAATTGCACCGAAAGCAAATTGATAAGTGCACATTTAGGTAGAATATGTTGGCAACTTCACCTATCATAAATTTCAATTAATTTCAAAAGAAGTTTCAGTGCTTATATATGCTTGTAGTGGCTGCCTGGTCTGCAGGCAAGAAGGGCATACATGTCCATTCTGAGGTCGCTTATCAAGGCTCTTATTTTATCACTATTTTTTTTAGACTTCCTAATACTCCAAAGACACACAGGCCACAAATAATCATATTCCCTAAGTCTTTAGAGTCTAAGTACATTTTCTCCCAGTTACAAGTTTTACAGTCTGTGTTGGGTAACTGCTCATACTGGTTTAGAGGACTGCCAAAACAGCTGCATCAGACAAATTTTGGTCTTTTTCTTATTACAGCTCCTCCGGATGCACAACCAGTTTGGAGAGGGAAGTCAATAAATTACAATCTTGTAGTTCTGTGCTGGCCTGCAAAGTGATGATAACCTGAGGCAGACTAGCTTTACCAGGGTGGCCAGTGTCAGCTGGTATCAGACTTTTATAACAACACTTCTCCCCAGCACCGAAAAGCATTCAAGACATTTGCCTTTTGTTTATAGCTCTTTCCATAAATTATATTAATCTGAAGTAGCTTGTGAGGCAAAGAGCACTTCAGTGTAAACCTTCAAAGGGTGATACCAGAAACAGAGCTGCACACAGGCAGCCTTGTTTGGAATTGTTTCCCTCTTTGCTTTTCAATGCTTGAGCCCCTTCCAGACTGTGTTCTTTAAAGAGCATTTTGAATATAGAGTCTGCACAACACAGCGGGCACTAGGCAGAGAGACATTTCTTTAGCTCTGCTGTTCTTCCCCAGGTTGCAATTGTCACACTGCAGTACAAAGCTAATTGTACTGCATTTCAATAGCAGATCTGGGCCATGTTCACAGTTACTTTGGAATCAGTTCTACTTGCTGTAAACTTTCCCAATTTATATTTCATGCTTATATGTCACCCCTTATGCTATGCAAAATACATCAGCACTTTCCTTAAAATTTATTATATAAATTGTGGCACCTTTGATGTGATGATCTAAAACTGTTTCATAAACAGTGCTATGCTTCATTAAGCCTGTTGGGCTTTTTAAAACTTATTTGAGAGATGATTAAACTGAGATTAAGAATATTCATGTCATTTTGCTAAAAATGCTCATAATAAGTAAGTGAGGATTTGGGAATAGAATTCTTGTTTGTACTTCTGTCCAGAAATATCATCGTAGAATACTAGTCTGAGGCAATGATCAAAGGTTTAACATGGATCATATTCAGTCCTACTGGTTTTCAACATTTAAACTCTACCATCAGAAGTCAAGCATGAAAAACATAAATTCTTTTTCATGAGAGAACCAGCTATAATGAATTACTTGCTTGTCACTCAATAAAATACATATATATATTTAAATCAACAAGCATATAGTGTTTTCATAACAAGTGCTTATATCATCTCCAAATTAAAACAGCTCAGTGGTTTTGACACTACATCAGCTTCACTTTCAGTGTATATATCTTGCATGGTCATGTAATAAAATATTATCCCAGTCTTCAAGACCTGTATTTGCATTCACATTTCAATTACATTGAAAAAACTAGATGTACGTTTTTCGCATTACTGAAGAGCTCATAATGTCATTTTAGCACAGACGCACTCTCTATCACTAGGATTGCAGTTCAGAGATGTTCAATGTCCCAATCAGTCAAACTGAATTTAATTTAGACATCTAACTCCCTCAGGCCTAGTTGGAAAATGTCAGCCTAAAATAGCATGTGCTTGAGTACAAAAAACTAGAAAGGCACTTCTGATGTATATATTTGTATGTATAAACAAATGTCACAAACAGAGTACACTGGAATAGCAACTACCCCCTTCTTCACAGAGCTGAATTGCCATTCACAGAATTAAGGTAATGATAAGGAGTTACAGGAGTAATACTTCCTTCTGCTTGCATAGCGCCTGAATAAAATGAGAGAAAGAGCTCCTTAACTTCACCAGGTACTGACTAGTGATAACAGGAAAGATTAAAATAGCTGCAACTGAGGTACCATTTACAGACTGGCCCAAATGCCAAGGGTTTAGAAAGTGAGCTAATGCTCTAAACAAGACTATATATATATATATTGGGTAACTTAGGAGTCAAGAGCAGAATTTAATGCTACTTAGTAACACAAACACAGAAAGCAGTAACAATTTGATTATTTGCTTTTGAACGGGACCAACTTAAATATTTGTTTCTTAGCTTCGTTTTCAGTTAGAAAAATAGGATATCAGATGTACATGCACAAATAATTTAGTTTTGTTTGTAGCTCAGTAAATGAAGTGCAGAAGTTACACATACCTTGTTCAAAGTGTACAAGATCAGTCATTACGTATCTGCTGCCCTAAACCTTCCCTGGAAGCAAGTGAAAAGCTTGTCTGAAGTGTGCTGAAAGGTAAATAAAGCACTTAACACAGCAGAGAAAATGTAACATATCCACAATTTTGAGAGCAGAGGGACAGCACAGCAGAAAGCAAAAATCCTGAAGCATGTTCTTTAATGAGGCAATTATTAGGCAAAAAGCCAAAGAATTCATATGGGAAATCTCTTTGATTCTTTCACTTAACAGAAAGCAATCAATAACTGTGTTTTTTCATCCTGAGCTCATTTTAAAGTGGCATGACAAAAAACTTCTAGTAGAAATAAAGAATTCTCCAGTATCACCTTGAACTAATTAAATCATTCAATGTTCAGAAATCCTTAAATAAATAATTCTTGGTCCTCTTACTACCGCTTTATAGATTTATTATCAAAAGCTAAAGCTGTGAACTTTCTTGTTTTCTAATGAAATAGGTAATTTATACCATTTATGCTGAAGAACGGTGAATTGCTTTACTGTTTCAGTGTTACAAAGAGCTACGATACGTTTCAGTCGGATTCCTAGTAAAGCTGGTTGTAAACAACATTTGAATTAACAATTCAATTAAAATTCAAAAGCATTAAAGATGTATTCTGTGATATCTCAGATAATTCCTAATGGATGCGTTTTTATGGAATTCAAGAAACTGCATTTAGCTTTTGTTTAGGTGGCTGGAAAACACTTTCAGAATTCTTTCAAGGAAGCTGAAGGTAATATGAAAAATAATGCTTTAAAACTGATAATTGTTCCTCTCTGTTTCTTACAGCCTCAAAACAAAAAATGCAACAGCATTCCCATCTTTGCTTGTTAACAGAGTTCACCAGTAGCAGTGAGTATCTATACAATTTTTTTTGCTATAGTCTTTCCAAAGAGTACTATAACTTTCTTCAGCTTACCCTGAATAGCAATAAAGAAAGAAAAGACAAAGAGAACATAGATAATAATTTGATCTTCTTCCTCCCACCAAATTAGGTAAATTGCATAGCTAGCACTGACATCAGGGTATGATTGTTAAGAATTTTATTTGCAGTGCCTTGATACTAGTTTGCTCATATATTGATGGTGTTAGCAATCTCATGTGCTGATGAAAGTAGAAGGCAATGGGTTACTTCAGGCTTACTGTGCTATTGCCATGGACAAAAGGAGGCTATCGAATATATTGTGCAGATTTTCAATGCAGTAGGAGAGCGCTTCCACAGTGGTAAATTTTCACAACTATATATTTGCTCTGTTAGCCATAATTTGCCACTTCTAATAGAGACCTTATTGCATTTTTCCACATTCTGAATTTTGCAAATATTTGCACAGTGAATCAACAGGCTTTACAGACAAAAACTCTTGATAAACACATTTGGATTACATTTAAGGATAATAATTACAGTACCAAACTAAAACTCATGGAAGACAATGGCAAGATCTCCACTCTGTTCAGAGAGCTTTAGATGAGGCAGTTTGCAAAAGCAAGTTGGCAGAAATACAGGAAACTATTGCCTATCTTAGTTAAATCCCAGAAAGTAAACTTCTTAGTTTGGGGGGGTTTTTTGGTTTGTTTGGTTTTTCTAAAGGCTCCCCTGTGTTAAGATAAAGAAATTCAGGTGGCAACACCTGATGTTATCTTGCACAGTTTAGGTACTCATGTCCTGTCTTAACTAAGAGCATTTTAAGATTGGGCCACATACACAGAAGATTAGGGTTTTGTGATAAGTAGGATTTATTTTCATCTTCTTTCATAACAAAAATGGAAGTTAATTAGCTCATGTAAGAGTTCATATTTTTTCTTCTCTAACCATCAGTTCTTAAATATTTTAGTCACTGTTCCTCTCACAAAAAGCAACTGTGCTGCTGAAAGAAGGGCCAGGAATTAGAATGGCTGCATGCAGGGACCTTAGCCCAGAAATAACCAAGACAGAGGAGTGCCTAGAAGTGACAGAATGGGTAAAAGGGCACACAAACACAGCACACATGAAACCTAAGGAGGTACAACCATTAGCTTAAGAGTTGGCAAAGTTATAAAGATGCTTTTCAGATAGGCAGTTTATACCCTGGCAGATCTTATTCTGGCAAACTCTTTGTAATGAACCAGGGTTCTTCATCTTAGTAACAGAAACTTGGCTCATCCAAATCATCCACAGAACTAGGGGAGTGCAAAAGCCAGCAGTGAAGATAAATCCCATATTTGTAGTTGCTGCTAAATGATTCTGCTGGAGAATCTGACGCTGGCATCTGCACTCCGTAACTCATGGAAAAAGTTACACTTTTCAGCTCTGCCATCTAATATTAACCTGTATCTAACTAATTTCTTGTTCTGTCAGCGCTTTTGAAAGCTTTGTTGTGGTACAAGGCAGGTACTCTTCTCCATAAGGGACATAAGTTCTCCGTAAGTTCGTATCATGAACTCCGCTAACTTCCCTGCTTCCCCCTGCTGTGAATCATGGCATTGTGGCAACAAGGGGGCATCAGTTAGAACATCAGTGTACAGATGTAAGAGACACCAGAGCAGCACAGAAGGTCGTTCATCTGCTTGGATCCAGAACTCCTAGCCAGCTATATGGTTTAAATAGAAATTTAACCATTATCTAATTCAGTCTAAGCTGACACTCGTGTCTGTGAACTGTAGAAGCTGAAGAACTTGTACACGTCCCCTTCTGCTGTCCTTGATACAGGGCTAGCTAATTGTTGGCAGATAACTGGGGGCAATGATCTCCTCAAGTGACAGAGCCCATCTGCCTGAGCCCTCCTACACTCTTTGGAATTTGGCTGGTGGTTCACAGGCACTGATAATGGGAGATTCCTCCCCTCTGCTCTTACTGGCAGGAAGTGTTTCATTTATGATATCACAAAATATTTGTTCTGCTTCAAGACCAAAGAAGAGGGGTTGTCACTGCTTTACAAAAATAATCTTTTCAATCTTATTACTGTGAAAAGAAGTTCTAAAAGGGAGTCACCAGGTTACATTGCTATGGGTTTGGTCATCTCTTGCATGAAGTTAATGTCCCGCTTACTATTTACTTTTATGATGTGGGATCAGGGCCCAAGTATCAGCTATTTGCAAGTCATACCATATTCAAATAATTGCTAAGAAACATGCTCTTTCTTCAGCTCCCAGCTGAAAGGTATTTGCGCCAGGATAAGAGAGGAATCAGTAAGTCATCAATACATTGAATGGCCTGACAGCAACTGGTTTACATGAAGCAATTTTACTTTAATTTAGCAACTTAGTGGAGGTATTTTAATAATGAGCATGTCCTTTGTAAATTTCCAGAAAAGGGAAAACCAATACATTTATTATAGAACACTGAAGTTTTTATTCTGACAGAGAATTATATCCACTTTGGAATGCTAGCACAAATTTTACTTGTCTTTTTGTTTTTCCCTAGAGTTAACGTACAGTTAAAGTAAATTTCCATGCTTGAAATGAGATTAATCTATTTTCAGCTACAAGTAAACAAAACCATATTTGGTGTCACATAGAATAAACAGCAAATCTCCAATTTAGATTTTATAACATCAGTATTTATTCTTAATTGAACCATGGTGCAAAGTAAGATGTACAGTTAGTTATTAAACAAAAATAGGACTCTTGTTACATTTCCCCTTCAGGAATTAATATAATATTTTATATTTTGTTTATTTTCCTTCTTTGAAAGAAAGCAGGAAATTATACTGCTAGTCTTCCTGTCTTGGGTAAATTCAGTATTCAAAGTAACAATCACTTGTTACAAACATTTCCTAGAAAAAATGACAGTAGCTTCTTGAATGTTATGAAAGTACAGTCTTTTACTTCATTTCAAAAGCATCTATAGCTCACTTCATTTTTTAAAAAAAGAATACAGAACATTGTGATAGTATTTTTTTTCACATTACATTGCTCAGAAGCTGATCTCATCCTTCTGCAGGAAAATCCTACTATTCTACTCAGTAATGTGTTGTTACAGGTCTAAGTGGAAGAAATTTATTAAACTTGACCAATTTTTAGAGGAAGACTTTTCAATAAGAATTGTGCAAACTGTTCCTTTGTAATAACTAATCTAATGTTGAGTAGCAACATCTAACAAAAAGACAAAACTTGTAAAGCTGAATCCAAACCACAAAGGTTGCCAGATTCAAGATTCAAAAAGCGAGGCCAGGAATCTCTTAGCATCGTCTGGTTTTTTGGACTGTTTTAACTGTCCGTTCTGTATTATAACAGCAGCTGCAGGGGTAGTTTCCAGCATAGCTGTTTGGAAACCATTTCACTATAAGTTTTTCCAGATGTAGGCTCATGTCTGCCAAATGGTCTGGCTCTTCAGTATAAAAAGCCAATTGGAAGTTGAGCCTGGTGCTTTAGCAGTAAGCAGCTTTAATCAATGCTCAGTACAAAGAACCTGCCTGCCTAAAAAACTGTGATGGTTCCACAGGGCTTCATTTGGAGACTGATTAAAAAAAAAAAAGAGTGTCAAAGCCTTCTCCCCCCCCCAAGTTTTTCTTTTTCCCCCTCCCAGTGATATAAATTGTCTAATAATCTATATAAAGTTAGAAGGATTTCTATTGAGGCTTCAGAAAATGGATTTTATACCCATAATACATAAAAAATACCCACTAATGCTGTATGCTATGTATAATTACTTTCTCCCACAAGGAAAGGATATGTTACCGGCTATCCAACCAATCAAATTATTTACTGTGCAATGAGATGGGATCTTACGGAATAAATAAATTCTGCAAAGGCACAATTTACCTACCAGAAAAGCATCTTTGTAACATTGCTAGTTCTTAGCTTATAGGAATTCTAAACTTTAACTCTTCCCTGCTTCAAAGAAACACTGATGTTAACAGAGACTGATGTCTATGTGTCACCTTATAATTATCTGAAGTTTTGTTGAGTACAGTCTACCATTGTAGGTTATTCTATTCTATTACTGTTTGTCAACTGTGAAGTACCTGGGCTGTGTTTAGTGTACCACTTCCTACTGCTGAATTAGAGGAGTAGCTTAAAATACTAAATTGCTAAATAAAATAAATAAATAAAATACTAAAATACTAAATCCATCTTTTCAATTCACTCACCTAATCTGGGATTCTGATTATTTTATTAGGGAAGGATTCACAGGGAGGGGGATACACGTATCCTTTGGTGTTCTGTAGCATATTTATACAGTACTAATTTTCAGACTTCTTTTCATCTTCCTACTTTCTCACTCTCTCTCTCCAAACCACTGCAGGATCGTTAGATGTATATTATACCATAAGCAGTCAATCAGATGATGAAAAACCATCTGATTTTGCCGATGTATTGCCAGTTATCATTAATGTCCATCTCTCAATTACTGCCACTCAAAGTTTGTGGAGTTGCTGGTAAAAAAATTATTTTAAATATACTGAGTGTTGAAATTAAATCTTGACATTCAGAGCAAGTGGGCTGAAAGCATTCAGATTTCCTCCCACTACAGGAACAAGATCTACCTTTTTATGAAGTATCACTGGCATTTGAAAGATGGATCTCTGAAAACTTGCAAGTTTGTATCTAACTGATAACAAGAAAATTAAAGGTTAATACTTTATAGTATTGCATTTCAAACCAACCATAAAACTAGTTATTAAAAATCAGTTTCTTGTACTATTTGCTTAAAATTTGGATGAAGCAAGCACAGCAGAAATAGCACCATATTATCTTTGTCTATTGGTATAATACCCAGCACATGCTGCATTCAACTGGAAAGTATCACTTAAGTGAGAATAAATAAGATTCTCAGTTTCCCAAACACAGGAAATAACCATGTACCTGAAAACATTCGTTTTCTAAGTGTACGAGTTGATCTGGAAAGGTTTCGGTTTGTTTTTTTTTTCCCCTAAAATCTTTACTTTCAGATTTAGTAAATACAATCTTAAAACACTCAACTCCCTAAGGACTAATATTGTGACCCCAGATTATTCCCTCCCTCTGAACATTCTTTGATTTCCATAAAATTGGCATGATAGATGAGGGAAAAGAAAAACATCAGTTTATAGGTTCAAAGGAAAAAACAAAAACATGGTAGTAAGCAATACTGTCACTTACTCATTTTCAGGGTATTCTTTCCTGACTTTGGTTGGTAATCTAAGGATTTTAGAGTAATTTCTTTAAGAAATCCTAATGCAAATTTCCAGGGCTCTGCTGTAAGAGCAATTCCCTTTGCCTGGACCAAAATATATGAACCTTTGGGTCAAGCTCTCACCAAAATCCCTTGCTGAACAGAATCTAGTCTGCATTATCAGTGATAGCTGAGTAACAACCAGTATTTATATAAATGCTCGCCATGTACAGTCAAAACCGTCTACAATAAACATACTTTACTTCCTAAAATGGGATAGCAAATACAAAGTTATCTTAATCACACTCCCACCTCAATGCATAGCTCCAAAGGCAGTGCTTTTATGAAAGCTGAGAGGTTTAATGAAATTAACCACATCCTTACTTAGTTTGACTGTACCAGGGCAAACTCTATTACTCAGAGTAACAGTATTTTTCAATACATCTGTATATACTAGTGGAAAATAGATGTATTTGAGTTGTCTCTTTATCAGGTTACTCCAGTGAGAGTCTAAGAAATTTATGTAGTTGAATTATATGCTATACTACCTTCACTTACAAATCTCATTTGGCACCCACAATAAAAAAAGACTGACAGCAATTCAAGAAACTGCTGACATATTCAGAGCAAGTTTTTAATTAGGTCTCTTCTTGGCTGAGCATCTTTTTGCATCATTAGAATCTGTGTTCCTTTGCACTTCTCAGAGACATTTAGGCACAAGAGTCACACAAATGCCTGATGGAAAAGACAGATGAGTCAAACTGTTGGATTGTTCCCAGGGCAGCAGTTCAGATAGCTAACTCTTCAGACTTTTTTCTCTGCTAAATGTCAGATGTGTCACCGTTTTAACAGCCATTGCCTGAAGAGATTTGATGGTGTGCACCACCACCCCTCCTGATTAATCAAAGCAGCAAGTGAAAAATAAGAAGAGAGTATGTTCAATTTTATTTCTAACTCATAGACAGCAAATCAGTAATTCCCTTGGTCAACTCCTTTGTTTAAATGATAATAGCAAATAGTGACAGAGGTAGTCATACAGCATCTCATTGTTTTCACAGGATGATACAATAACATTCCACAAAAGGAAAGCCAAAATTATGAGAAAAATCAACCAACCAAAAGCAGCAGTTTCCAATTTAAAAGAGAATTTGCCTTTTTACAGAGTTGTATGAAATAGCTGGATATCTTGCAGGCATATGCTCTCTGCAACACAAATTCAAATGGCAAACAATGCTGACCTGATAATAAAATACAACCTAGATCTCCCTGCCTGTTTTTCAGGGCCTCAAAAAAGCTGTCAAAACAAAGATCAAGTAAGATCAAGACACTGAAACATCAACCCACCATGAGTCTCCTCCCGACTACTGTCCCAAAGCACAACATTACTATCAGGAAACAAAGCCAGTATGAAAGACATCTCATTCTTAACAAAAACTAATGTATTCCATTTCTCCTATCCATCATGAAGACTCAGTGTCCCTTCTTCACATTAAATACTGGTGAAAAAAATTTCCTTGAGGATAGATTGGTTACATAGCTGAGTACAGGAATAAAATTAAGACAGGCGAGCATATTTCTTACACTCTGTCTTTTCAGAATAATAGTAACTGTCTTTATTTCCTCTAGTTAAAAAAAAACCCTGAAGTTCAGTACAAAGGAAGTGAAATAAAAATAAAGTTCAGGCAGCCATATCTGCTTGTGAATTACAAGTCAACTTATTAACTTCTTGTATCCACCTAGATTTTAGTTTTCTGGTCTATTCAAGGTAACGTTTTTACCGTAGAATTACAGAAGTAAAAGGGAAGTAGAACTTTTAGCCTGTCAGAGGCATTTCAGATAAAGTATACTGAAAAGCTGAAGCAAATTCTACCTAGTATTAGGGTTCAGCATCTCTTAACTCTTTCTCACCTGAATAAAGGGTCTGTAGTTGAGCAAAGCAGGATTGATTACAACTGTAAATTCCTGACACACCAACTTCATATTGTGATTTCGAAATGAAAACCACAACCAGTACCAGTGGTTTGTGACAAGCCAAGAGCTAGAGATAGCATCTTTCAAAATACAGAGTTTTTACTAGCTGAAGAAAAGCCTTTCCTTGTTTGTTGGGCATGTTGCTTGTTATTTTGCTCACGTTTGGTTGCAGGGATGTATCAGGAAAAAACAGTTTTACTTTTGAAACTATTTAAATTTGCAGTATGAATAAACACCTTTTTCCCCCCCATTTAAGCATTCCTTTTTAGAATGTAACATTGAGAGACTCCCATATTTTCATTGCATCTTAAAAATGCTATCACAACTGATGTATGTCAAAACTAGGAAACTGAAATCCTTAACAGTGTATTAAACACCAACCCACTGCGAGTCCCATTCCTTACTATTCAGGGACACGCTTCAAGTTTCTCAGAAATCAGATCTTCACCATTGACAGTTTAAACAGCAATACTACTTAACTTAGCAGATAAAGGCTGAAAACATGTTTTTCTGATAGAGGCTGGTTTCGGTAGAAACTATTTTGCTAATCATTTAATCATTTTCAGAACGTGCTGTGATTTGTCAGTAGCTTCAGATACTATCTTCCCCTGTTTTGTAAGAAATGGAGAACCATGTGTTTTTCTCAGTGTATTAAAAAAGGATGATCTCTAGAAAATCTCACTCTTTCACACAAAAAACTCGTTATGACCCACTTCTTTAATCAACAGAAAATTGGGTTTAAGGCATGATATTCGTTAAAAATAAAGTATATGCTTAAAGAGAAGAATAAACTTAACATAGAGAGAGGTACTGTTTAAAAAAAAAAAAATCCTTTCCCATTAAAGATGTAAACATGCATTAAAAGGTTGTCTTTGCTAGAAAAGAGTAAAAGTTAAGACTTACCTTGGTCAAATCCCAGGATCCAAGGAAGACTGTGATGCTGGCAACTGCAGAAGTTCCACCTTCTGTGTTGTTTTATACTCTGCCTCTCCCACTACCTGCTGTTGAACTCAGGAACCACTGCTTGCCACCCATGTTGTGTGTAGTTGCAATAAAGAATTCGCTATATTTTGCCATCAAGTCTATTATCAGTGTGAAAGGGGTATGCCTTGCTGGAATGAAAAATTATGTTCATTCTTTGAACCAAAATTAACTCATCAGTCTGAGAGGCTTTAGAGCAAGATATTTATAGACTTGAAGTCCTTTCCTTTCACAATGCAACCTTAAAAACATCAGACAGGAAGAAAGAGATTTTGCATTGATTTTGATTGTTTAATACTCAAGAGTGAAAAAGTGTAAAATCACAAAGCTTATACCACCACAAAAATGCAGTTTCATTGCAAATGACCAAAACACAAGCTGCCTGCAAAGTTTCACACAGCTTGACATCAAACAACCCAGTTTCAACATTCTTACCGTCTTTTTCAAACACGTGCTATTCACAAACATCGCTCAATACAGAGTTCTAGGTCTCTTGCACATCTTTCTTCATATTCTATGTTATATTTGCTTTCTAGACCAGTGGCTTACACATTTGGAACACAGTGCCCCACTTCTGATCTATATCAGCATATAAATACATAGGTTTTAGCCCCCAGATTACTAATTATATTTTAAAAGCATTCTGTTTAATCTAAACTCAGCAGTAAAGTTCTTATATTTAATGAAAAGCAGAACTTATGCGTAAGCTTCAGAAGTGCATGCTGACCAAGGTTATATCACCAATCCTTTCAGCCACAGCTTATAATACTTATGCAGAAAGTGATCATACAGGGTGAGTTAGTACATCAGACAGTAGGTTATGTTTGCTCTTACTAGTAACGCATGTACCTACGGCCCTGATTCTGCAAATGCAACCATTAGGCCTGCAGGGTGTGACTGTCCACCTAAGTACCTTTTGTTGCCTGAAGGTAGTATTATCATTATGTCAAAACGTCTCAAGTTAATGATAAATAAATGGAAAATAGGCTGCTTACATCACTAATTTCAAAACTTATAGCCTTTTTACATGAGATACCTTTGTTTTCACAGCCTGAAGGTATTCATGCAAAGGAACTGTGCATATCTTTAAGTGTTATGCTAAGGTACATTTCCAGTTCCCTACAATAAACTAACTTTCCAACAGTTGATAAAAATCCTGATCTTAAATAGAATTAAAGAAAGTACACATAAGAAATTTTTCCCTCCAGACAATCTAAGTAGAAATGGATCTTGATATAACCTACTAGATCTAAGCGATGTGTAAAGGAATTTTTAAACTGCTGTTGTTGCCTCAGTGGAAACAATGCTGATTTTTTTTTTCCCCTCCTTCAATGCAAAGGCCATCTACACTTTATGATTGCTCCTTATTGGTTTATTCCTTCATCTAACATTATAATCCTCTGAGTAGCTGAAGATAAACCTAACAGAGTGTTGGCCTAAGGAGCATGGGAGTTAAAGATTCCAGAAGGTGTCAATAAATGGATTTGACATTGTAAGCTTTTTGTTGGTTACAAAGTGCCTTTTCTGCAGATATTCTTACATCTGTTTTACAGAGAATGGTTAAGTTTCATTTTAGAATAAAACTTCAAGAAAACTAGCACAGAACAATTTTTTTTCCACTGTGCTGCTTATTGCAGACCTGACTTCTTCCTTTATGCAGTTATTTAATACCTGAAGTACAGAATTTGATTGCTTGCGGTTAGGAATCTAGCTGGAAAATTCTGGCTTATACACGATTATTGAAATAAACACAGAGATGTTACCATCTTTAAAATTATATGGTCAGCTGAGGAAACAAAAGTATAGGATGATACTACAAGTATTAAAATTAACAACACCCTGTTTATAAATGGAAGCACAAGATCTTTTTTAGCATGTATGAATGACTTGGAAAAAATATTATTGTCCATTACACAGTGAACAGTATAAATAGGCTGAGCATACATGCCTTCAGTGCTTCTACACAACTCGGTTTCCTATTAATTTTTCAGCTGTTCCTATTTCAACAAGTATTTCATTGTATGTGATCGAAAAATACCCGATCTTGATCTACACTGGTACTCACACTTATACAAAATGAATAAAACATATAGAAAATTTTGCAGTGCAGACAAACCTCAGGAGTTAATCTTTGGAACGTTAATAGCTTTGTACAGTTTTAAACTTAGTAACTAAGGCACACAACAATGAAACTGTCCCACATCTGAAACAGCATGATATGTCAGTCAGCATGGAGCTTCTCTTTAGCTTTGCATTTACATTCAATATTATAAAGTAGCAGTCAGGTTTGAAAAATCTAGCTTCTGTTAATACTAAGGATTCTGAAAAGTGACTAGCCATGCCAGACTAAGATAGTTTAACAGGATTCTGATCTGGATTAGTATACACAAAACTATGCATACATAACCACAGGAAAAAATTCTGAGTCAGAGACCCCCAGACTGGCACAAGAGCCATCCGGGTACAGGTGTGTGTCTACTCTGCAGAGGTGCGAGAGTGAGTCAGTGAGTGTGCGCGCGTGTGTGTGCACGTAAAAATAGCAGCTTCTCATTTGTCTATCTCATTTCTCCTATGTGTCCGGTATGGTATCTTCTTACTCCAGGGACAAAAATATTTTGGCTGCTATTTTTGCTTCTGCTAGCACTGCACAGTTTAGTACAGTTACTGGTACTGGCTTCTGATCCGGACTTTGAAGTCACTGAATTATAATTTTAAATTTAAATTATGTCCTTCATTTAACTAATGTGCAATCCAAGTGAAATTAGCTTATTTTCAAATGATTTAAGTAGAAACCAACTTAGGCCTGAGGCAAATGTTACAACCAGAAAAAAGAGACAGAAAAAAAAAAAGTAAAATTCAAATCTCAGGTTGGGTTTGCAGGCCTAGTAATTGAAAAGGGCGTCCTCTCATTTGTAAACAAAAATAGGATTATCTGGAAATGACTTGACACACAGTGATCATAAGTGTCATCAATGCCATTTTTTACAAGCTTTCTTCAGAATAGAACACGTACTGGCTAATTTCACTGTGTTAAGAAATTAGGCATTATATAATAATGTTTGACAC
The DNA here is from genome assembly GCA_013400135.1 of Rhinoptilus africanus. Classification (NCBI taxonomy): domain Eukaryota; kingdom Metazoa; phylum Chordata; class Aves; order Charadriiformes; family Glareolidae; genus Rhinoptilus; species Rhinoptilus africanus. The sequence goes on along the minus strand of VXBO01013847.1, from coordinate 127,161 downwards.
TTCACACTTACCTTTAGCAATACCTAGTATCAAAGTAACCCATGTACTGCAAAATAAGTTGATGTTATTAATGTACGTAGCCACTGAAGCTGTAAAGAGTTCTCCTTACTTCAGTGGAAATAATATCCAGCCTATTTTTAAAGTTTGCTTTCTTTTGAAAGATATTAAATGTACTACTGTCTAACCATAATCACTATTTCTCATTATGAATGCTGCGAGAAATTCTTGCTTCAGTGTTACCTTTTTTTTTGCACTGCATTCCAGCTATATCAAGAATATAATTTTTGTCAATTCTTTCTATGCTCAGTTTGAGCCTACAGAATTGTACTTATTTTTATAGCTGTAATAACTGTATCTTAAAATATCTTCATTAGGTATTGCATGTAAGTACACAGAAATTTAACTGAAAATCAGCTACCTACCACTCTCATTAGTCTTACATTCTGTTATATTTGTGGTTAGTAGCTTGAGATTTAAACAGAATTGCTGAATGTTTTAGTAACCAAGTAAAATACAGTATTTTTTAAAAAAATAGAAAAGTCCTATTCAACCACACACTTATTAATTGACCTGCTATACAACAAACAAAAAATACAATCCTTTGAATTCCCCAGTAGCAAAATCCTGTCTCTATGGGTGGAAAAATCTGAAATTATTAGACACAGGTTTCTGAGGAAAAACATACTAATAGCATGATTTCTCTCAAAAATAAAATTTCCAATAAGGTAAAAAGTGTGCTGAATAGGTAGAGCCTTAGATTCAATATCTCTCAGTCCACTATTAATAATCTAAATAGTGTGAGTGTTTCCGCATCCCTTTTTTTCCCTCTTTTTTTTTTAAAAAAAAGGATAATCAAAAATTTGTATAATCAAATTACTAAGTAGACTTCATTAAAGAGTCCTTTCAGAACCACTGTCCATCATTATCATCATCATCTTCCTCCTCATGGTCCAGATAGAGAAGAGCAACTTTCTTTTCATCAGAAATAACTGATCTTTGGTCTACCATTCTTTGCAACTGTACTGTTTGATCAAAAAATGACTTTTGCACTACCTCTTCACCATGATCTTGAGAAAAACTGGAGAGAACGTAGCCTCTTCTATTTTCATTTTCTACAGTCTGGTCACTTTCAACCACAATCTGTGATTGACTAACAGAAGGGTCTTGCTTATTGGACGTGAGCATTGTTGCTTGCTGTTCTCCACTTTTTACTGTGGATATTCCACCCATCTTTGAAACATCCATTTGAAAAGTAAAAGCTGTTTCCTTGGATCCTACTTTAATATGTTTTACAGACCTGCTACTCTCAGATGATTCCTCTGTTTGTGAAAGATCTTCTAGCGTTTCAGAAATAGGTCTTGTAAAGATTATTTGCTCAGTATGAGTTTCTACGGGACTTATTTTAACATGTCTGAAAGATCTATTGATATCTGCGCTTCCTTCATTCTCTGAAAGATGTCCTGCTTTATTAATGAGCTCTGTAGTTTCAGAAAGGGAGCCCTGATACTTGATTTGTTCAGTGGTTTTAACTTCCACTTGACCTAGTCTAACATGCTTTATTGAGCCTTCTGAAAGAGTCTGGTCTTCCAGTTCACTGATTTCTGTGTGCTCAGAGACAGGCCCATGGTAGATGATTTTTTCAGCTGTCATAAACTCTTGGGGACCCAGCTGAATGTGTCGGACTGAACTTTCTGTCTGTGAAAAGTCTCTAGTGTCACTGACCTCCACTTTACCAGAGATTGGTCCTTCAAAGATAACTTGTTCAGTATGAAGCTCTTTTGGACCTAATCTAAAGTGCCTTATTGATCTACTGACATCCACAGACCCTTCTGTCTGAGAAAGGTTACCTGAGCTATTGAGCTCCAGAGAGTCTGAAACAGGCCCTTCAAAAGAGACTTCTTCAATTACTTGCCTTGATCCTACTGTGACATGTCTTGTGGACCTGTTGAAGTCTGTTGAAAACTTCTGGGAAAGATTTCCAGAATCAATCTCTTCTACTGTGGTAGTAATAGGGCCTGTATAAATTACTTCTTCTGTGGTTTGGATTTCTTTAGGACCCAGTTTAAAATGCTTCACAGATCGGCTAAACTCTGACGATCCTTCTGTCTGAACAAGATCTTCTGTAGCACTGAGCTCCAGCGTTTCAGAACCAGGACCTTCATATACGATCTGCTCAAATGTCTGAGCTTCTGCTGGACCAACCTTAATACGCCTTACGGATTTGGTCTCATCAGTTGATTGTGGTGAGAGAGAGACTTCTTCAAAATCTGCAGTTTCCAAAACTGAACCGTCATAAATAACTCTTTCAGTGGTATGATACCCTGTGCCACCACTCCTCCTTATTGTGGATGAGTTATAGATTTCTTGATCAGCCAAAGCAGTATATTTATCACTGCGGGAAGAAACATCTATTTCTATATTGCTTTTACCATCAACAGCTCTCTCCAATCTCTCCTTTTTCAGAGAGTGCGATGTTGTCTTCTCCTTCTCACTTGCAATTACTTCACCAAACTGAGCTTCATTGAATTCATCAGTATTAAGGGTCTGTGACAGATTTACTTCAGCAACAATTGTCACCAAGCCACGCCCCTCCGTTTGATCAACTTTTTTGATATCAAATTCTAGGCTACTGGAGTCAGCTTGATTTTCTTTTGTTAATGCAGACAGCTCCTCTTTCACACTTTCTGGGAGACTGCCCTCCAACTGCTCCAAAGCTTCCTTCAATTGATGTTTAGGGTCCTTTGTTTCCTTTGATAAAAGCCCTTTAATTGAAGCCTGAAATTCATGGGGAATTTTAATTTCTTTTTCAATAACAATGGATTCAACATGGGATGTTTCAGCTTCAGGATTCTCTCTTAAAATATGTGCACTTGCTTCCTCCCCTACCACTTGATACGTTTCTTCTGGAGATCTTACACCTTCATCTCTCTTACTTTGAGTGCCTTGCAAAAATTCATCTTGCCAAGAATATTTAATAGTTGATTCTTCTTCTATATGAATTTGCCCATATACTGAGTCATCATCTTTTTCATTAATAATAGGATGCTCATCAGGAACAGATACAAAATATTTTTGTTCAATAGGTGAGTCATCTTCCTCAGTTACTTCTTCCACGTGAGTGTAACTCTCATGGCGTTGTTTCTTCTTTTTCACATCTTCATAGGTGAACGTTACGTTTTGTTCCTCTTCATCACCATAACGCCTCTCTCTCTCAGGGAATGTATCTTCCACTTCTTCTACTTTAAAAGGTGTTGAAAAATCCGTCCTTTCATCAGTGGCATAATCTAGTGGCTCCTCTACAATCTCAACATTAACAGAAACGTTCTTTCTGCCTTCCTTTCCTTTCAGGCCATGATGTACTATATCTTCTATCTCTTCTTTGGAAGGAGTTCCCTCAACACCTTCTCGAACCACTTTTCTAACATCCTGCTTTGATAGACCTCCTAGGCCAGCTTCATCAGAAATATCTATGTTTTCTTGAACTTGAGATTGCACTGTGATCTCAGTCTTTATTGTCCCATCATCTGGTTGTTCTTTCTTATTAAAATAGGTCACTTTTGTGTCTGTTGATATTTGTGAACTAGAAGACTGTGTAAAACTTTTAAGAATGTCAGCAACAATATTCTCTGCTATGTTTTCAGTTGACAGAGTTCCCATTTTATGACTTCTGTCACTAATTCTCTCTTCATCTTTCAGATTGGATTCTGCTTCCGAAATACTCACTCTGTGAATTTCAGCGGGCCTAGTTACTTGGTCATCTGTTTCTCTTCCTATGGAAGTTTTAAAACCTTGTAACCTTATTTCTTTATCTTTCTGAAATTCTTTGTCAGAAGCAGGCATTTCAAGACTGATAGGTATCTCAATGGCTTCTTTGCTTCGTGATTCCAAGGTCACATTTGTATCTCTTTTGGTTGATTCACTTTTCAAAGTTCTTGCATTAGAAATATCACTCCCTGTTAACTTCTGATTAAAGACTTCCTCCCGGATATACTTTTTCTGCTCAGTCTTCCTTCCAAAATCAACACTTCTTTCTTCTATTAAAGGCTTCTCATCCATTTTCTTTTTCTCCTCTGTTGTTTGTTTATCTAGTTTATCTTTCAGCAGAGACTTTTTCTCTTCAGTTGCTTTGCTGCCTCCTCTTTTTTCTTTTATTGTGGTCTGAGTTTCAGTTATGGTTTCTTCATATTTAGACGGTTTGAAATTGGTATGCAGCTCATAAGTTGGAAACCTAGTGAAGCTTGGTTTTGTTCTTATATTTTCAGAAATCCCTGGCTTTGTGTCAGTCTTGTGATCCTTGTCTGATCTTTCAGCATGTGCTGCTTCTCTTGAAAAAGATACTGTGGATGAAGTTGTAACTTCCGTTTTCTTTCTTTCTGGAATTGTCTCTTGCTGCATTTCAGTATTTTTCCGGCTACTGTAGGCTGGAGTAAATGTTCTTAATTCTTTGTGGTCTGTCACAATCCTTTCATCCTTTGTAACAGTCGTCGAAGGGTGATATATTGAACCAAGTACCTCTCTTCCAAAAGCTCTCCCACCAGCTGTCGTCTGTGATCCAGTCCGAGTTGATTGAGCTGAGTAACGTGCAGAACTGCTAGTATGTGTGACCGGCATTCTATGTCTTGTATCAGTGATCCTGATAGCTGGTGAAGCTTTATTTCTATTTCTTTCTTGATAAGTAGAGTAAGTATCAGTGTAGTTATATGAAGTGTTTATAATATCTGCAAGAAGAACACAGGTGACCAAACATTAAAATAATGGCTTGTGTCTAAAATAATATAGAGGGCATGAACTACGAAATTTTATACTAAATTTTTGAAAAAATAATATCTTCATTTTCAGTGCAGCCTTGTAAAGGCATTCTTGTAGGTTTTGCATGATAATTAAGTCTATGCATAAATTATATTAAAACTGAAAGCAAAGCTTTTCACTAAGTTGCAAGTTCTTGCTAATTTTACCTGATGTAAGCTACTGGGTATTATGGCATTTACTTAAGAATTATACCCTTTGTATTTATATTAATGTTCATTTACATTTACAAGTTCTTTTTAAATAATGTATACTAATATCCTAGACTTGGTTTGTTGCTTCATTAGTCAAAGGGGTTGAAGTTTCTCAGTTCCTATTGAGAATTAATGGCATACCTGCCACCACATACTGGAAATTGAAAACACAAATACAATCCTTCATAGCCACAAAACACAACAAGGTACAACAAGGGAGAGAAATAAAAGAACCTTTTAGGCTGTATCTATACAATTTAATAAAATGGATGAGGAATCATTGTCTGGCTCTAAGACCAGCCAGCACTGCACAACTCAAATTTCCTACTTCTAAAAAGCTAGTCACGTCTCCTCTGACTTTTGGTAGTGCTTCCTGGTCTGTGCTAACCGCTGAATATGCACTGAATAACCACTGAAACAGATCACTGTCTGCAAAAGCACTGGCTACTTCAGATCAAACCTGTGCCGGGGCAGTGCTAACAATTTAACAGCACAGGCAATTTTATGTGAGCATTTCAGCCTAGGCCCTAGTCTGTTTAACTTACTACTACAGACACAGCCTTCAACTCTCTTCTGGGACTACTGTCTATGATAGTCTGATTATTTTAAGACCACACATTGTTAATGTCAGGACTATTATGGAGACTAATTCTGTTATTAGTAACAATGGCCATAGCAGTTAAATCAAGGGTCTATCTTATCTAGTATCCTGTTTACAGTGACCAACAGTAGATACATAGGGAAGAGTATAAGAACAGGGCAAGTAAATTGTGATACTTCCCTGGCATACTCTCACAGCCTCCAGAGATTTGCAGCTCCTAAGATAGAAATGGTATCTTTATGTTTAGTAAGTCTTTGATTTTTCTTTCATTACTCTGCTAAAATTTCTCTTTAAACCCATGTAAATGTTTTAACACGCACAATGCCTCGTGATGATGAATTTCATGGTTTTAACTACCTTTTGTTAAATACCTCTTGCTTTATACTTTAAAACTCTCCTAAGAGCTATGGGCATCCAAAAGTTCTCGTACTGTTACAGCTATGAAACATCACTGCCTACTTACCTTCTTCACTTGAGTCATGATTTTATAAGTTATCTCATATGGAATAGCACTATATTGATTTAAAATATTAACATTCAAAAACTATTCATTTTGCAATACACTTGTAAAAAGTATGCTTCGGGAATACTGTAACACAATATCTTCCAGTTATATTTAATTTCATTCAGCATTCATTTTCCAACATTCATTTTTTACCTTGAGGCAATTTTCCTGCATGCTGCTCTCTCCATGTAATAATCCATTGGTTGCTCTCCCCTTCTAACAAAGCTCTGCAAAACCCAAAAAGGCATTCCATTAAAATATGGGGAAGAATAATCACAATACTTAATATTTATAAGTCTTAGAAATGGAAACAATTATCCTGCAGTTGGGTCAGGTCCTGAGTGGTTTTCACACTCCGTATTTTTATTAGTGGGAAATCCTTAGCATCTTCCAGACTCTTCATTTGCAGTATCCAGTTCTTGAGAACAGTGCAATAATCTTACAGTAGGTGACAGTAGCAGACGATACAGTTTTAGATCAAATCTTACATACACATAAGTCAATAAACTGCTTTCTGACATGGACAAAATCCACTGATTTCCACTATGGAATCATACAAGCTAGCACTTTCTTTCCAATATGGTGAACTTAGGAGTTGGGAGAAAACAAAGCCAAACAAAACTTAACAGATATTCAGTAAAGCTTTCTGAGAGAAACACATGGAGATGTTTTATAAAGAAAAAGCAAAACAGAAAAAGTATTTGCAAGCAAATAGTCAGCAGTTTTCCTGATGGTAATATAGTACTAAAGGTGTTGTTACAATATGATATGTGAGGGAATTGTTACACTCAAGATTTGTAAATTCTATCCTTTTCAAATTAAAATTGAAGGAAAGTATTGCTTTCTACTGTCAAACACTGGCTAGTGCTGGAGGAAACAACTTATAGTATTAAAGTAACTATTCTTAGTTCCTATTCAATCCAAAAATCAATATAACGTTTTACAACAATGGACTAGGAAAATTCTTTGTGACGGAAACTGCTTGGTTTCTTTTAAGAACATCTCTGTTTGTTCCCTCTGTTCCCCAGCCTTACAGACATTCTTTTTTGCAGTGAATCTCCAATAGCTTCCATAGTTCCAGGAAGCCACGACTTCCACAGGATTACTGTGGTCCAAGCTTCCTCTTGTTGACCAACCAAGACATCATGCTAGCTCAGCAGCAATTGATCGGAAATGGACAGGACACCAAACTGCTTACCTTTACTTTGTGGAAATTAAATCACCACAAGCAAGTAGCAGAAGCAGGCAACAACTGTTGATGATCTGCTTCATAATTTTGTCTACTGACTATTCTTGGTGTGCTGACACACAGAATAGACTCTTTGAGTTGCCTCTTCTATGCTGGTGACACACATTAGCTGTTCTTGGAGACATTATACCGAGCTGATTACTTGATAACACTAGCCATCTTTCCTTTATGCCAAAACTTTGTTCCCTATACAGCATGCACATACAAGGACCACACTCCCTCAAGACCCATCTGACAGCAGCCACGGGCTCATTCTATTCCTGCATAAGGCTACTACCCTACATTTTCTCCTTTCTACAGTGGTGGAAAATACTCCAGAGTATTTCCGACATTTCTGAATACATTTCCAACAAAGATTAGCACAACTGATGGGCAAAACATTTTCAGGAGTAATTCCTCTGCATTAAGAATATTCAAACAGTCACACAGCATACTTTTGTCCTCTTGAGGGGGAAGACGACAAAGTACATGCTTGAGAATTACCCAGCTGCTCTAAAAAAATAAAATTCTTGGCTTCTTCCACATACCAAATACAAAATGTAGATACCAGGGTGATCTTTTTCAGTACTAGAAGTTTTAGAGATGGTTATCCAGTAAGACTGGATCTCAGAATTCCTGACAAATTATCTGGTAATCTTTGTGTGCCTTCCTTCCCTCCTGCTGTCTAAATGCTTGAACTGCCTGACATAAAATATGTACAGACATTTAAAAAAAATAAAAGAAGAAGAGAAAAAGCAGTTTGTTCCTTTTCCAATTTTGCAGGGCCACAAGCTATGTTAC
>VXBO01013847.1:108275-118521 GCA_013400135.1 Rhinoptilus africanus | reverse complement strand
CAAAGGGCAACAGCACACAGAAAAGCTGGATCTGAAATATTACTACTGAAAATACGTTGTATTTGAAAATGAAAGGCAATGTTTCATGAAACCTCTATAAAATTGGACAGTGAGTCAGTGTTTTACTGTACACAGTTCATAATACGTATTTCCTCAGGCTTATCAGGTGAACAAAAAAATGTTAAAACTGACTTTGTCTTAACAAACTAGCATGAGAAACTGTAGTGTAATGCACTGAGCACTGGATTGGACACCAGCAAACTCAGGTTATGTTCCTCAGCTTCACTATACCTTCAGTTTATGCAGTTCATTTTGCTTCTCTGTTGCTTTGTATCCTTCCCTGATACTAACCATTTCAACCATAAGCTCTTCGTGGTGACGATTGCTTTTAAACCTAAGTGTAAAGTGCCTGAAGAATAGGGCGTTAATCTCAATTATAAGAACTCTTAAGCATTCATAGCAATAATAAAAACACATTCCTCCAAGCAGCACTCTTTAAAAAAATAACCATGCCAGATACTTCCTGGAAATCAGATCCCAGTTGACATATACCCACATTGTGCTAATACTTCGTTTAAGTGTTGCCAGAAAATATTCCAACTGCACCTTTAACTCATCGCATTATTAATGTCATTTATCTAAAGTTAGCAGTGACATGCTAGCCAGCTTGGAGCCCCACAGCATGCTGGATGACAACAGAAATAACTAGTCCATGAAAGCAGGTGGATGAGATAACTTCTCTCTCCCCACCCCAACCAGTTTAACAAAAATAAAAGGAATGTTATCATTGTCATTCACAACAGCAATAACTTTATTTCAACTACAGAAACTCAAAATCTCAGACAGGGGCAGTTAGCCAGCAGGCCATAAAAAATCCTCCTCTCTATCTGGGTATTTGGGAAGAGTTATAAAAAAACCTCTCCAGGAAGTGGAACGGAGGAAGCATTTTTAGGGGCTAAAGGCATACTCCCATCCTGTGATGGAAAAAAGATGTGGAGTGAAGGACTGCATGAAGAGCAGCAGGTAACTGACTGCATGTTAAATTCCCTGGGTGTAGAAATGTTCTCAAAATAAAACAGATACAGGAATAGGATACATCAGATGGCACAAGTTGTAAACAGGAAATAATGAAACTGACTGAGAAAGCTGTGGTGAGTAGCTGAGGAGGCCTTAATGCTGCTGATGATTTCTGGAGGAAGGCATGGAAAGGGTCAGAAGAAGCATTGATGGAGGAAAGCAACCAAAGGAGGATTGGAAAGTATGCCTGACAAGCGTATTGAGGTATTAAAACAATGATCATCACAAAAAAAGAAAAAAAAGAAAAAAAGAAAAACCCACTTAAGCAGAAAAACTACTTAATTTATGGCACAGGCTATGAGCAGCCTCTGCTATTTGAAGAAAAGCAGCTTCTGATAGCTGAGGAGAAAGGCTTGATAGTAATTCTGATCCTAGGCAGATTTTCTATCTCCTTTTAAAATTAAGTCTTACACAGTGAATAGTTCACCACTTCTTTATGGAAATAAAACTTAAGCATAGTCTAAGTAGTTGTGGTTTTACAGGGCTCCAAGAACAGAACAAAACTGCAAGACGCTGATAAATATCTACTTCAACACTGATGAAAAAGGATTGGGAATGAAAATTCTTGTGAGGTATAACTTCATAAACCCACATAAGACACATATTTCACTTCCCAAGTGAGCCTCCGCTTCCAGAGTGGGAAGAGTGAGCAGAATCAGAAAGGAAGTATACTTGGTCCTTGGGGAAGGGTGTTCCTTGCAACAGTGATCCTTCTTGCCAGTCTAGGAGCAATGTTGACTAACGGAAACAACTGGCTTTAAAAAAGGACCTGTATGAGTTGAAAAACAAGAGGAAATACAGGGTGGGAGGTACAAAGAAGGCTCCAAGAAGTAGGGCAGATACCACACCCTTAACCTACAATGCCAGGAGGAGAATAGGTGGCTTCACATGCTCTGGTTATTGTAGATAAAAAGACCTGGGAGAGGAACAGGATTTGAAGAAGTACATAGATGAGAAGTCCAGAATTCTCTTACTAAACAGCTTACTAACTGGATCCATACTGATTCCTTTCCACAGCAGCGTCAATAAAGGCACACAGTAGGGAAGGCATTATTTTCTTAAGTGAAGGGCAAGCAAGAAGAAAAGAGGAATAGGTAACATAAATGTAAAAACATAAATCAAACCGAGCACTTTTCAGCTGCATTAGATAGCCTGTTTTCTGATCCCAAGCAAGGCCCATTTCTCTGTTTTCATCTGTAGATCTTTTTGTAGGTCATTTGTCTGCTGAAGTCTACCTTGCCAAGGCAATCGGTGATACAAGTTGCATTCAATACTATCAGATGAAGAAACTCAACAGGTTTAGGAGGCTTCTGAAGTGGACAACACACACTTGCTGCAGGTGATGCTGAATTGTTCTCCTTTCATTAACGAGGGCAGGGAATCCTTAGACAAACCAATAATGCTGATATAATCAGTGATATGAGCCCTGGAGAAGTTCCAAAATTTAATGGGCTTATAAGGTTTTACAGAGCAGAAGAACTGCAAAGAGTGTGTCCAAACAACTAAATATCTGGGCATTAGCATTCCTACTTCTGGATGAATACTAATCATCAAAACAATTCTGATAATTCTGTTATTGTGAAAGTGCTAATCCCATTTTGCAGATGAATAACCCTGAGGGAGAAAGCGTAAGTGACAATAGTAAAAGTCAACATCAGAGCTAGGATTACATTTAGAAGAATCATATGTTTTAGCAAAGTTCACAGAATTAACACAGAGAAAAGGATCGCAACTGGCCACCATTTCCACAGTTTCTCTAGTAATGCTCCAGACACTACTGGCTTTCCAAGGATCACAGGGATCCTACTCCACCACCAAACATCCAGGTACTGTTGCTCACCAATTGACTGCTTGTGATTTCATCGCATCCAGAAGCCAGCCTTGGTCTGTACCTCATAGCACACAATACTCAAGGCATCTTGAACAGGATGGTTTTGCTATTTGATGGATTACAGACATCCTTTGCTCGCTACCCTGTTATCAAGCTACTCAGAAGTTACTCTTTCAAGCTTCTCATTTTCAGTTACGCAACTACAATGAATTTCACATTTATCAGTGGAATGCTTTAATCTACACCTTTCACCCATAATTCAGCTGGTGCCACCTTTATCCAGACTTAGATGCTTACTGGTTCATAGCAACATTACAGGCTTAGGACACAGAAGCATATATCATATATAATTGGTAATACCGCTGTATTACCACAACGCACACAATATACACAAGGTAATGACTGAGGCATACTCCTTAAAAAGAGTATATAAAAGAGTATATTCTTCCTATAAAGAATACAAAAAGGAACAGTGAGCTAAAAACTGGTATTAGGGATACATTCACTCTATTTAACAAACCGCAATACATACAAGGAGTCTTGATCCAAGACTCTAAAAGTAGCTGTCTGTATTTTAAATGCTGGAAAGAGGATGAACGGGGCTCACGTATCTCTGAAGAGGCATTTAAATTATCCACCAATTAGACAGTTTAATGTGACCGCAATTCTTACCTGTAGGTTTCAATTTCAAGGATGAGGCCTGCTTTCACCTGTAGTAGTTCTTGATAGTCCTTCAGGTAGTCTGTGATTGACATGGTCAGGAACTGCTTTTCTTCTTCTAGGGCGTCAATTATCCTCTAAACAGAAATAGCCTTTTTTAGTTTTGAAGTAACATAAGAATCTGTACACTTGAATGCCTAAAAATTTGAAACTTTTAATTACAAAAAAACAACTGAGAGAACAATAAATCAATGTGTTCCACCACTTCAAAAATCAAAACAAATCCACTCTAGGACCTCCCCACATACAATCTGAAACACATTGTTACTGATGCAGAGTTTGAGTTTTATGCTAGGGTTTTATTTTATGCCTTACTAAACTAGTTAACTATTCAAGTAAAACCTGTTTGGATGCCCTGTACAAAAGTTATCAAGTAAACACAGCAAGGAAAATACACTCCTTTTTAAGCATTTTGTCATTTTAAGGGTGAAGATGCACATGTTTAAATCATAGTCGAGATCAGGAATTTTGGCAACTGCCCTGTTTCTCTTTATCGGTATTTTCAGTTCCACAGACACGTGGATCCAAATCAGTTTTTAGATTCTAGCATCTGGAGTTATTCATATTACCCTGAAGGTGAAGGACCTCCAGCAGTTCCTCTGAGCAAGGTTTTCTACAATATTTGGATACCTGTTTTGTAGTCCACCCAGCTTTGTCCTAACCGCTACCTAGAATATATACAAAGGATTGCTCATTTTCATCGTGATAACTAAATATAACTTCGTACCTTCATAGCTGTGTGTGTATAGGAGGGATGCAGTTTATATGACACCTACAAATGACCTGAGAGCAGCAGCACTGATGAGACAGTGGGTAAGGATTGCCCACCCTTCTTTAACAAGTTTTGGAAATGAAGAAAGAGACTGATGAGCAGAAAAATACCAAAGTTCAAAATTTTCTAAATTTGAATGTACTCCAAAATACTAAATGGACGACTAAATACTGAATAACTGCACACAACAGAAAAAGCAATGAAGACTTATGCAACAGAACATTAAGATTTGATTTAAACCAAGACAACTGACTCTCATGCTCTTGAAAAGAACATAGCAGAAATCACGTGCTTTAGTCACTAGTGCTACCTCTTATATGAAGGGCAAATTGCCATCTCCCAGAAAATAAGCACCCCCTCCCGATAATTGAAAGATTGAGAGGTGCTTGTTGAGTACAGACGCAGAAGTACCCATGTTAGCTGTTCAGTTCTTAATGGTTTCCTCGCTGTGGATAGAATCTGCTAGCCCAGGTACAATCCTCCTCAGCCAGAAGAGTGACGCTAACCAAAATGCTATAGCTTACACTTTGTTCTGGGGGCTGGGAAGACAGAAATTAAACCTCAGCAAATGCCTGATACTATTTTGTTCACATCACTCTGTACTATGCAAGGACACTGAACTGTTATTTACAGAGAAAAATCTCATACACATGCACAACACTGAACAGGAATTCATGAGAGCATATTTTAGATTGCATCCTAACAAATACTTTGTAATACAAACTGGAAAATCAAGACACTGATAGTCTAGTTTTACAAAATTCAAATATATGCAGCAAGTATCACAGTATGCACAATAGCATAAAAATGAAGATTACAACAGGGGACCCCCCAGATTGGTTAATGCCAGTATGATATGCTAAGTAGAAGTAAGGTTTAACAACTAAGAATATAAAGTTCTGGCATTTCAAACATTAATGGGTTTGGGCTGTTTTGGGTTTTTTTTTAAGTGAAAGTAAAAAGAAAGCTTTATGAAGGAAGCTGCCTGTATCTTCATATATGTACATGGGCATATCTCTCTACGTAACACACATGTTGATAAATTTCTTCATTTACAGCTGTTGTTAAATGATTACACTGACATTTTCTTTGACATGACAAATCTTGCCTACAGTCTTCGGTGTACTTAAAACCCCCTTTTTATGGCACAAGACAAATCATATCTACATATCTGAAAAAGCACTACCCAACAGCCTCATCCCGACTGCAGTGGAGGTAACGTCCTGTATGGTCACGCACAGCAGCAAGCAGAACCACTGACCTTTAGCGGCTCTGAGGCAACAATCCTGTTCAAGAACTGACACAATGGAAAATCCCAAGATGAGAAAGGAAGAAAAGTGCCAGGCCGCACTTTTAAAAGGACAAAGCTATCAAGCAAGAATGGACAGGGTGTTGACAGAACCAGAGAAGTCCGCAAAACAAGCAAAAGACAAGGAAGACTGGATCTCTATGGGACCTAAAGGTGATTAAGAGCTCCGATACAAAACATGACGTGCATCAGGAGTTTGCTGGCTCCCCAATTAAACATAGAGACCGACCTATACATGTTCATGCATATGAAAGAGAGCTTCAAAACGCACAGGTCTTGTGCCAGTCCCAGAAGAATCTATACAGGGAATCTGTATGCTGGACTACAGAGGGTGTGGAGCACTGAAAGACTGGGGATATCCACACCTATCTTAAAACAGGAACGTCAGCCCTATCTGCAGTCTGGGTTTGAAGAGCCAGCTAGATTCTATCCACTGGATTTGGAGAGCACTCAGTATCCAAAAGTTTGAGTTAAATACAGTGTCCTAATGATTACCATAAGGGGCTACATAACTCAGCCAGCTGCGTAACAGTTCCAAAGGAATTCATTCCAACAGGAGCAGACATTGTATAGACTGGATGGCAGACAGCCACCCGTCTAGCCCTCCAGTCATTGATGCTTAAACATAATGCAGAGGACAATTGGTCTGAAGTCCTGTTTCCAAGCATGCCAAAAAGTACATAAACCACTTTGTCAGCTTGCAATCTCCTGAACTTTGCCAAACTTCCATTTTGCTAAAGGTAACCTTATCGTTACATCTGTGTTTGCTTCGTACAGGACTTCCTTGGAAAGATTTGCTTCTCAACCACATCAAACCCACACCCCCTCCCAAATCTCCATGATGTCCTTGCTAGAACTGAGTAACTGAATAGAAACTATTTTCTCACCCTTCAGATATTCCTTTCCAGGCAGCAGTGGGAAATTTTAGAAGGGCAGCAGGGGGAAAAGAATTTACTTGGGTTGTCCAAGCTGTACCTACTCAGGGAATAAAGAGAGGCTTCCAGGCTCCAGCACTTTCCATCTGGTACTATTTACCAATCCCATAGCTCATTGCATGGCTCAGCAGGGGAGGAACTGACACCCTGCGCTTAGCTGGCTAGAAACTGGTACACAAAAAATGTACATGACATATTGATATTCTATGTTCATTTGACAAGATGTTTTCTCCTTCTCTGGAGCTCACAACACTGACGCAGGAACCAAGCCTAAACCCACTGTATTAGTGCAAAATTTCTGCCTCTTTTCAAAGCAGCAGGATGAGCCACAGCCTTTTTTACAGCCAAAAAAATACAGGGCTTTCTCAAATCACTGAGAGTTTTTGCATAAGTATTGTCACAGCACACAGCTAAAATTATGGAAGCAAGAGACCTACTGAGTTCATCCCTTTAGCACCCAGTGAAAATTTTCCAAACAACGTATGATTTACAGCTTGCCCAGTTCAACTAAATTATAACTCCAAATACATATTTCTATTTAACATTGCTGAAAGCTTTAGTGAGGATAAGGACAGTGCAGGAGGCAAAGATGGACATATAAGGCGACTGCATGATATATGGAAAATATGAATAAATCTAATTGCCATTGCAGCTGCAATGAACAATCATCACTTGACTTAAATCTGTACATACACAGCATTTCTAAGTGGCACTTTACAAATAAGCATGGAATAGATGCTCTTTAAAGAGTAGTTTAAAGTCCAAGCTGAACATACTTTCACCCATAAAATAAGGGAGGGGGAAGAAAGCTTTGATCACAAAAACAAACCCTGAAAGAGCTGCTTCTATACATTCTGTAATTTTTCTTCCCGAATGTGAGCAAAAGGTATTTTATTCCTCGTGTACAGTATACTGGCCACATGGTTTCTCATTAGAAACCAAACATTTTAAATACAAAAATGTTCAGAAGTTATAATCCTTATGATATCATTTTCACCAGAATTTAAATATGCCCTAGATAGACATTTAAAGATAAATCAGCTCACGTTTTCAGGTTGGTTATCAAAGAACTTTTGTCTTTCTTCTTGTATTACTAAAATTTGAAACTATTGTTCCTGTAAAATCCAAATCACACCAAATGCTCGTGAGAGTAAAACAGAAGTTTTTAATCTTGGTATCTAAATGACAATCCAGTTTGAGTATTGCATCAGGACAATTCAAGGGCATGCATTGATTTTGATTATCTGACTTCTAAACTGGGCTTCTCTGTCTCCGCTTGCTCTTCTGAATAAAATTCTTTAACACTGCAACCAGATACAGAGACAACACGCTGGTACAAAACCAGCAAACGGAAGAACTGCAAAGAAAAACTTGTAGCACAGATAATGAGCTATACAAAATGCTCTGATAAACATAACACCATATTTAAAGGCTTTCAATTTGAGCGATGATGACTGAAGTTCAAAAGTTCTCATTATAAATCTCTAAAAAGAAATATAGACTACAAGGAGAACATATTTTGAAACTCAAAATAACTTTAAGTATTGGTGGGCTTATGTACATTTATATAAAACTGATACACCTTAAAAAACAGGGGAAAATGAGGGGTTTTTTTTTCTTCTTTACATTTTCACTTGGCTTTGACTAATGGATAGGTTTAATTAATGAGGGATTTATGCATAACATCTTCTAAAGCTTTGGAAATGTTTACACACATGATTGGAAGAATGAAGTGCCCTGTCAAAAATGAAAATAAGATTGATTTAAAAGTTAAAAGCCTTTCTGATTATTTCTTACATACCTAATCTGCCTCACTTCACAGCATCTGCAAACCACGCAACGTGCAAACAATCTAGCACTGTACAAAAACCAGACACACAGCAACAGGTCCCCATCCTTTCCCAACCACCAGCATCTCCGTAAGCTACCAGGGCTGTGGGACACAATGTGATCATCAGCACAGGGGGTTCAGACAAACACCGAGCTCCAGCAGAGTGGTAATAAAAGGTCTGACAATGAACAAAAGAAACGTTGCCCTCAGGAAATCGACTGATGGTCTGGATGATCTAATACACGCTCTCCACTCCAAATCCGATGAACTGATATTTTGTTGTTCCAGCACTTGCTGATCTCTTCACATGCACAGGATGATTATATTTTGTTATACTAAATGTTATTCCGACAGCAAGCAAATTCTCAGCTGCAGATGCTATAACCCTCTGTTTAACAACACCAAACACCCACCTTGAACAGATACCAGTCACCTGCATCGTTCAAGTTTTATTTCAAAGAAATTCCCACTCTGCTCACTGCCTGTAGCACAGTAACGAGTCTTCCTGCCTTTAAACAAAGTGTCCTTAACTACGCCAGGGCCCACAAGCTTTTCTCTAGGCTCAGGGCGCACAGGACTGCGTGAAGCACCACAAAAATTCAGATTGTTTCTCTGATGGTGACAGGTCAACTTCAAGTCTCAGGCTAGAAGGGAAGCTTCATGTCCCACCACACGGGGACTCATTCACCTGTGCCCAGCCACTGCTCCGTGTCCCATGTGCCCATTGACAACCCAAGCAGGAGCCCTGGCAAGCCCATGTGCCAGCTCCATGCTCTTGGGTACTTGCCGAGGGCAGGTTGGGAAGGGAGCACCTGCCACCAGGAAGATGTCCTCAGGGTCACCATCTCCCTTCTGATCCCCACCCTTCACACCCAGCTCTCCCCAGATGGAGCAGTGGGTCTCGAAGGGATTCCCCACTCTCCCCAGGGAAGGGCTCAGCAGCAACAAGGTCTTGCTGGACCACCTCCTCTTACAGCCTGGGGAAATCCCACTGCAGGGAGGCAAAGCGGGGCAGGGAAGCCCCGGCCCACGCAGTCAGAGGAGCCTTCAGAGGGGATCGATCCCTCCCCGCAGCAGAGGGAGCAGGAGGGACGGGAGCTGGTCTACGGGACCGGAGTGCCAGGGTCAGGGGAAATCGGGCTCACATCTCACGATGGGCCAGAACTGAGGGGGAAAAGCGAGTGGGAAGGCAGAAGGAGACCAAAAGGAGCATCAAAGCAAGCACCGGCACGGCTAGAGAGTCCCGGGACCAGGGGGACACCGGCCGGGGACCGACCCGCCGCGGCGGCGGGGCACTGCCACCCACCTGGTACTCCTCCACCTCGGCGCCCTGGCGGTCCTGCATGGCGAGCAGCTCCTGCTCCAGCCGCTCCCGGAGCCCGCAGAGCTCCCGGCCCTGGCGGTGCAGGTCCTCCAGGTGCTGGCGGCACTGCCGGCTCTCCTCCCGCAGGAGCTCCAGGTCCTCCCGGCTCCGCTGCGCCTCCTGCTCCTGCAGCATTTGGAGCTGCTCCTGGTAGCGCAGCAGGGTCTCCCGGCAGCTCTGGCTGAGCAGCATCTCGTAGGTCTCCTCCAGCTCCTCCAGGCTCAGCCCGGCCAAGGGGGGCGGCAAGGCGGCCAGGTCCACCCGCAGCTCCCGTATCTCCACCGCCTCCCGCCGCTGCCGCTCCGCCAGGTGCCCGTGCTCGGCCCGCAGCCGCAGCAGCAGCTCCTCCAGGGCCACGCACTCGCCCCGCAGCCGCTCCAGCAGCTCCCGCTGCCCGGCCAGCTCGGG
>VXBO01013847.1:82642-108257 GCA_013400135.1 Rhinoptilus africanus | reverse complement strand
CCCCGCCCAGCTGCTCCCGGGGGGAAGCCGAGGGACGGCTGGGAGCGGGGGGACAAGGCTCTGCTCGGGGAGAGGGACACCGCGCAGGAGCAAAGTCCGGCTCCGGGAGGAAAAGGCTGTTCAGGGGGGGAAACACCGCTCTAGCAGCAAAGCCCCGTTCTGGGGGCAAAACCCGGCTCTGGGTGGAAATCCCGGCTAAGGGGGGAAAACACCACTCTGGAAGCAAAGCCCCGTTCAGGAGCAAAGCCCGGCTCAGGGGGCAAAGCCGGGCTCAGGGAGCAAAGCCCGGCTCAAGGAGTAAAGCCGGGCTCAGGGAGCAAAGCCCGGCTCAGGGAGCAAAGCCGGGCTCAGGGAGCAAAGCCCGGCTCAAGGAGTAAAGCCGGGCTCAGGGAGCAAAGCCCGGCTCAGGGAGCAAAGCCCGGCTCAGGGAGCAAAGCCTTGCTTAGGGAGCAAAGCCCAGCTCTGGGGGCAAAACCTGGCTCAGGGGTGAAAACACCGCTCTGGGAGGAAAGCTCTGCTTATGGAGCAAAGCCTGGCAGAGGGAGCAAAACACCATTCATATCACAAAAACCCGCTCAGTAGCAAAGCCCAACTCTGGAAGGAAAACACTACTCAGGGAGTAAAACCCGGCTCAGGAAGCAATACACCACTCAGGGAGCAAAGCGCGGCTCCTGGAGCAAAGCCTGGCNGCAGCCGCAGCCAGGCCAGCTCCTGCTCGGGCACGCGGAGCCCGATCAGCTCCCGCTCCCGCAGCTCCGCCAGCTCCCGCGCCAGAAAGCGGTTCTCCTCCTCCAGCTCCCGCACGCGGGACACGAAGACCCGCAGCCGGGAGTTGAGCTCCTGCAGCTCCCTCTTCTCGTCCCATCCTGCTTCCCAGCGCCGCCACATCTTGCCAGGGATCGGGGCCGCCGCGGANAAATCCCGGCTAAGGGGGGAAAACACCACTCTGGAAGCAAAGCCCCGTTCAGGAGCAAAGCCCGGCTCAGGGGGCAAAGCCGGGCTCAGGGAGCAAAGCCCGGCTCAAGGAGTAAAGCCGGGCTCAGGGAGCAAAGCCCGGCTCAGGGAGCAAAGCCCGGCTCAGGGAGCAAAGCCTTGCTTAGGGAGCAAAGCCCAGCTCTGGGGGCAAAACCTGGCTCAGGGGTGAAAACACCGCTCTGGGAGGAAAGCTCTGCTTATGGAGCAAAGCCTGGCAGAGGGAGCAAAACACCATTCATATCACAAAAACCCGCTCAGTAGCAAAGCCCAACTCTGGAAGGAAAACACTACTCAGGGAGTAAAACCCGGCTCAGGAAGCAATACACCACTCAGGGAGCAAAGCGCGGCTCCTGGAGCAAAGCCTGGCTCAGGGAGGTAAACACCGTTCAGGGAGCAAAGCCCCTTTCAGGAGCAAAACCTGGCTCAGGGGGCAAAGCCCAGCTCATGAAGTAAAGCCCAGCTCAGGGAGGAAAACCTGGCTCAGGGGGCAAAGCCTGGCTCTGGGACCACTCCATCACTGCTCTCACCAAACCCCTTCCATGGCATCCCTGTCCTCCCCTCCCCTGGTGGGGGCTGTTCCAGCTAAGGCTCAGCCTGCTTCTCCATCACTGCGCCATGGGAACTCTGCTCCCCAGGAGGTATTTATTAGGTTTATGACCCATCGGCTTATGTTTAAGTTAACATAAAGTGTCGAGAGTGTCATTTTAGAACGTCACTTTTAAGTTGAGGAAGCTAGGGAAAAGCCTCCTATTTTGAGCTTGTGTCAAAACTCATAAAATCTTTGCACAACAGAAAAGCATCCCACCTCCCGGGCTTCCTGCACGGCAGACGCACCCGCGGCCAGCACATCCCTGTGCCCGATTCTCTTCTGCCTTATTTTGCACCATATATGGGCTGGATCCAGAGACGTCCTTTCATTGACGGCACTGGAACTGGCGCTGCACGAGCTGCTCAGCAAGGAGGCAGTGAAGCATCACACCCTGTATTATCTACCAAATTAGACAAAAAGACGAGTGACTCATTTCAACCTTTTTCATCTCCCCAGGCATTCTTTCTCTCCCTCTCTCCCTCTCTCTCTCACACACACATTTAAATTTCACCCAGTGCTGCAGCACTGGGAGTTTTGCAGAGATTTGCTGCTTCATGTAAGGCAGCACAGCTCCTGCATTTACCCCTCAGGACTGCTCCCCACCAGAGCTCACGCAGGGAAAGGATTGGAATTTGGCACAAGCCCCGCAGAGCTGGGATCGGGACACAGATAGACCACACCAACCTGCTCTGGGCACTGCACCCCCTTCTCTGCTCTGTCCCCCCCTTCCCGAAGCCTTCCACCTCAGCCCCACATCTCCCTGCTGGCAGACAGGCCAAATTTTGGCTGCTGCTTTGCTCTCTGTTGAATAAGTTTCCTTCTAATCTCAGTAAAGCCTCCAGGATTTGAGCCCCACCAACACAGATAAATCATTGGCTTGGGCCTAAAAGTCAGCCAATTTAGCCTTGGCAGATTTGTTCCGTCAGAGGTCACTGAGAAGCTGAGATTTACTAAAGACACTTGCCTTTTCTTGGCTTTGTGGTCAAAATCAAGTCCCTCAGTGGCACTCTAACACCTGCTGTTCTTTTATGAGGGAAACCACTATGCTTCTGGGAAGAGGTGAGTTCCTGTGGTTTACAAGGCTTTTTCTCCCTCTGATGTCACTGTTATCCTAAAAAACCCAAGGAAAGAGCGCACTGACAACCGGCGTACTGCACAGAGCCACGCTGCGGCATTGGCAGGAGCGGGGCGGCTGCTTTAAACGAGCTTTCTGGGGTCCACTGTGGATGTCTTGCCAGATGTCAAGCCAGCAGTTGGTTGTCTTTCCTTGCTGACAATTCGGCTAAATTTTTTGCTGCAACTGTATTCATAAATTTTTATGATTTCATTGTTGAAAACACAGTAGATACTGAACCTCTGCTTTTATCTCTCTTGAAAAAGCACCATAAACCTCTCTCTAGATGTTGGGTAGCTTTCCAGGCTGGGGAATCTACTTCTCCATCAAAGCTGTATGTGCTGATGTCTGCTAAACAGCCTGTACTTAATTCCTGGGCCTGGACCTGCAGTTGGGCAAGGAATTTGTGGTCTAGGACATGGAATGGCTGAAATGGGCAAAGTTTGGGCAAGCCATTTCTGAAGTAGATCTTGAAGTTTTGTTAATTAGGTCTTAGCAGTCAGTAGCCCATTGTGAATCCCCAATGCAGGTATGTGGAGACCTGAAATGCAAATGAGTCGTCGGGGTCCTTCTCCCTGAAGACTTTAATGAATTAATTTGTACCTGCAGAAAGAAAGAAAGAAACCTGATGGGCTCTACCGGTGATGGGCAAATGGAAAACACACCGAGACTTTTGCTGCCACAGTTGTTTCTCTTTGTGGGAAGAAATGTGGTGGAGCCACAACTTTGTGCTGTCACTGTCATGGCAGATGGCTGCAGGAGAGCCTGACGGAAAAGAAAGTGCAGCAGCAGACCTTTGGCACAGCTGAGGAAACTGATGGCTCGGAGCATCCCTCTTCCCAAGGTAAATCCCTGGTGCCACGGGCCACGTCCTGCCCCAGAAGTTGGCTGTAACACACAGGCAATAGTAGCAAAGATCCAGGGAAGGGGAGGGCAGGGGGAATTTACAGTCTTCATTGCCACTTCAGTGACAGCAGGGGCCAGTGAAGGTCTTGTGCTTTTGAGAGGCTCCTTGTCAGCATCCTCCAAACTACAGAGTGTCACCCTGGTAACTCTTTATCCTGCTCCAGCACAGATTGTTCTGCACGCTCTCTCATCTGCGGAGTTTAAAGGATGAAGCTGTCACTGGGGAAATGTTCCGATTCCGACATCCTTGAGATAGAGTGACACAAAGAAAACATAGTTTATTAAAATGATGCAAGATGTTGTGATTCCTATTTATATGGGAGTTTCAAAACACGTTTGTTTACAGACAGTTCCTGCAGTTAGATCAGTGTAGGAATATTCCCCCATGGTGGGTGGGGAAGGGGTGCGAAGTGCAGTATTTCCCACCTTTACCTTTTGGCTTTCATGGCATTTATATTAGAGATAATAAAGCAAACACCAACCCTTTACTATTTTGATGAATATCAGATACTTCCCCAATACTGGGGAAAGCTGGACTTCAGGTCTCTGCATCCCCTTTGCTGGGCTCCACAAAGCTTGGAAACCCTCAAAAACCAGCTAAAATGTCACCAGGGGAGGGGATATTTCTCTGGGGGCTGGGACTGGCTTCCAGACCAGGGGGATGCTTTGACGCTCCCACAGTCCCTGCAGTGTCTCCACTGCCCTCGCTGACTTCAATGGGAGTGTTCATGGATTTCTTCTGCAAGATGTACCTAGGAAGATCCGTTTCCTATATGCCATCCTGCCATATTTGCACCCCTTTGGATAGTCCTTTGCAGATATATAACCTGAAAGCAAGAGTCCATCTGCAGAGGAATTTTGCTGTCCGTACATGCCACTGCCCCCAGGAGTAAGCACTGTCCTTCTGTGACCTTTGGGAGTCAGAAGGATGAGCAGTAACCTGGTTTTCTTTTCAACAGGTCTTTGAAAACAGGAGCCTTATTTGACTTGGTACAGAAGTGCCTTTTCTAGAAACACCCTGAAAAATATTTTTGCCAAAGAAGGCTCATGTTCTGATTGAAGTTTTTTTGTTGCCTCTGTCGAGGTGGGTTTTCTTCTTTCCTGTGTGCGGTTCAACCGCCCTCTGCAGGTTTTTTGGAGAGCACTGGCAGCAGTGGTGTCCACCTCTAGATGGTGTGGTTTACTCAGAAGAACTTCATGCCTGGGTCTTTACATAACTTTTGCTCACTTGTCTGAGGTTGCAAACGCTCCCCAACCAAACCACACGCATTTCAGCAGCTCCTTGTTTTCTTAACATGAGGATCTGGCTGCAGCGTAACGCAAAAATGATAAAAATATATTGCTTAGATACTTCAAAAAGGTATATTATACAGCACATGTGGTTGGACATCTGAGGTATGTACTATGCGGTGTATCCGCTGTATAACTGAGAGCATTGCACATCTTCTGGGTTCATTCCTGTGCTAACTAGGTTAAAACAAAACATCTTTTTTTTTTTTCTAATACAATGCCTCTGCTTTTGTACTTGAACGTAAAGGAAGAGGAAAGAAACAAAGATGGGTAATACCACCAGGCTAAAATGGTGGTGGTGTTGCAGTAACTAACTCCATCCACAGTATTTATACTCCTTTTCTCTGGACAGCATAGGATGGAGCTATGAAGCTTCAGAGGGAAAAAAAAGTTATTTCAGCAAGTGTGTAACATTCCCACAAACTTCTGAAGCTCTTTGAGAGCTGTAGGCTGCTTGGCCAGATGATTCCTAACAATTTTAAGATGGTTTCGGTGGGGCATGCTGCCCAAAAAGCTAAAAAATCTTTTCAAATATTAATTAATTAAGATGTAAAACCTTTCTGTGAGGCAGACTAAGTGATCCTGACATGGTCTTCATGTCCCCAGCCTCTTTCGGGACATCACAGCTGCTCTAAATATGTAGCATGACAGTTCTGGACAGACAGTAAAGAACATGACTATCAGATCTATGTTATGGAGGATGATCACAACTCCCTGAAGTCTGAATTTCCATCTTAGCAGGTACCTCTCTTACCCAGATGGTAAGAGGACCGCAGGTAGAGATTAGCTTTGCTGTGGGATGTGCACGAACCAAGGAGTTACACATGACGTGTGTGTAGGGCTGTGCTGGGCTGCGCTGTAGACCTTGTAGAATTGCTCTGTGGAAATGCCTTGGAAGAATCAAAATCTGATCTATCATTGGACTTATCATTTTATTTTTTACCAGTTTTTTGATAGTCTGGAGAAAAAGTGCACAGAAGTATGTCGGAGAAGAAGGAGCATCACAACTTATGTTATTCTGTTTTAATTCTTTAATTCTCTAATACCCTTCAATACCCAGGAGTGTAAATAAGTGATATGCCCTGGTTAACCAAATAGCCAAGATACAGTTTGTGACTTACTTGAAATAGAGAATGGTTTCCTTCTGAATATCAGTGTTTCCCTGCTTGAAGGAACAACATGAGATAATTTAACCCCCCAGTTTTGGTCACTTTAGAAAAGCAACAAGAAGACACAGAGAATTAATATCACTAGTTTGGGGCCAGGGATAAGGGTCATTGTTTTGCTGGTTTTTGTTTTTGTTTTGTTTTGTTTTTTTGTTTGATTGTGTTGGGTTTTTTTAAAAAGAAATTGAAAGAACACGTAGTTATCTTCACTGTTCTTGGGCATAGGAATGGTACAGTTAAATTAACTAGGAGCAGAAAAGACACCAACCTGCTTGCCGTGTCCAACTGAAACGTACAGAAAGTAATCAAATAGAATAAATGATAAAAAAGAAATCAGATCAAAAAATCTGCTGTGCTTTCATAAGCTAAAATGTTCTCCATAACACAGGTAAGGAAATTGCTCATGCCGACTTCAATGGGTCCAAGATTTTCTCCATAATTTCTAACCAGAGACTGCTGCTTTTGGAATTTTTAAAAAAAGGCCTTCAAATAAAAGGAATCAAGTTTTCTAGTGCATTATGAGCAACATCTACTGCTTTTATTTTACATCTCAGCTTAGCGATAGAACTTTCTTGTAAATAAGGGTTATTTCCAGTAAAAGGCTATTATGACGTTATCTTTGATGCTGAGGCTACAGTCTCAGTTCCCAAGCGTGAAAGAACACTTTAGGATATAAACAGCTTGGTTATGTCTGCTTAAATACCCTGTTTTCTCCAGGAGCAGCCTAGGGAGGAGCAAGGGCGCAACCTGGGCTGCTTCGCTGCAGCATGCGACATTCCACGCTCGCTGGCGGGTCCCTGACAAAAGGCCACCAGACAGGAGTTAGGCTTTCATGTGATTATCGCAGGGTGTTGCTAGAGGGTTTCATTCAGCTTTTTACCAGGAGATTTTTCCTCCCGATTGCTGAGAGGCCCATAAATGCCATGTGAAGTACCTCTCCCGCCGAGCCCCTCTCTGTTTTTGCTTGGTGTGGTGGGGGCTGAGCAGCCATGCAGTTATTGCTGGGTCCTCGTTAATGCCATGCTCTCCTTCTTCCTCATCCCTTTTCGCCTCCCTCCCCTTCTGGGCCTGCAGTCTTGTTTTCAGTCTGCTACCTTTTTTTTTTTTTCTGCCTACAACCCTGTTTTCAGCCTGGCACCCCTTTTTCAGCCTTTTTTCATCTTCTCACCCTTTTTCAGCCTCTGACCCCTTCTTAGCTTTCTACACCTTTTTGGCCTCTAACCTCCTCCTGCCTTCCCACCTGTGTTTTGGCTGCCCCTGTTTGGGGCTCCGTGAAGGGCAGCACCGCAGCTGGGCTATTTTAGATTCTGGAAAACACACCTGAGAGGCTGTTGATCACATTTTTTAACAGCAGGTTGTTTGCAAGGAAACTGCTGGGAGCGTTTGCACTTGGAATTTAATCAGGCCCGAAATATTCAGAGAAGCCTCAGCAACAGCATTCCTCTTCTCCTTGTCTGTCAGCCGGGCGTCTGTGCAGGCAAACGTGGGGAGAAGTGGTAGATCTGTTCACATAGATACATCACCTCTGATATTAGCCTTATCATCTTGTTTTCCTGTGTCCCCACAATCTTTTGGCCATGGCTTAGCATCAGCGGTAATTGTTATTTAAAATTAAAAGCCTTCGTGTTCTTGGGAGAGGGTGGTACCTCCTGCATTGGTGGTCCTACCTCACCTGGAGCCGGGGCACAGGGCAAGGAGAGCCGGACAAGGGCAGCTCGCAGGGGCCAGGCTGGTCTCTTGTCTTCTTTTAGCCCTGGTAGCTTGGATTAAACCTTCAAAATGGATGTTTTCAGCCCACACATTGATGCAACAACTTCTCCCACAAGTTCTCTGCACCCTGTTGAGCCCAAGTTTTAAGTTTCTTCATGCACAAAGAAATGCATTTTCCAAGCCATGCAATTATTGTAAGCTTTCTAAAAAGCAGTGGTGGGATGAACCATCTCAGATCTGCCCCAGTTTTATCTCAGACTCATATAAAGTTGAAGCAATTAGACTTGCAGGACAAATCTTAACGTTCCTCCTCCCATGTCCTTACTTATTTGGCAGTCAGCTAGTGGAGGTGAGTTTAATTTGTTATTCCAGCAATACTGACCATTAACCTTGGGTCCTCATTTAGGACAATATTTAATCACAAGCTTAAAAAGCCTTGAAATGAGCCATTTTTATAAAAGATAATCTGAGCCATTTGTGCCGCTCAAGGCCTTGAGAGTTAACAACAGGGACATCTGCAAGACAGTTATTGTGGCAATCAATTGCCAAATACAAATAACTCAATAATTTATAAGAGACCCCCACCATTAAATTGTACTTTGCTATTTTTATTGAGCCCAGTGCTTATTATGTGTGTTACACTCATTTATAATAATCTATCTGGCCTTTCCGTTTACTTACTGGTGCTCATCAGATTTAGCTCTGGTTTTGTACTGGGCAGCAGGCTGGGTCTAGCATTTCAATTATCATTCCAGTTCACTGGATGAAACAAATCTGAATCAGGAACTAACATTTAGCCACATCGGAGTGATGAATTCTTGTCATTCAGAGGAGTTAATACATGTGATTATTTTGGGTTTGCACGTTTCAGAGCCCCAGTCCGTATTTCAGGTTTTGCCCTGGAACCATTTTCTCCCACGTTAAGTCTGTCACAGAGAGAAAAGTCACCCGTCCCTTACCTCACCTTTGTCAGCACCTCTGTAGCAACACTAGAGCACAGTTACATTAAGAACGAAAATTATGACCACCCAGTTTCTGCTCTGGGATCTTTTATAACACCAGAGCTCTCAATATATCTCTTCCCCGGAGACCAGACTCAAGCTTTGCAGGTGAAGGCTGCAGTGTTGCAGTCAAAGGGTGCAGAACTGGAAACCCAGAAACTCAGCCCTGCTCGCAGCGGACATGAGGGCGAGCAGAGCAGCTGGCTCTGGACGGACCGCTGAAAAGGGAAGAGGCACGAAGATATTGTGATTTTTGGGTGTCGATGCAGTTGCTCCTACAGCCTGAGGGCATCTGCACCCTTAGTCATGCAGCAAAAGTGACTTGGGCAGGGAATGTGGTTCCTGTATTTCCCTGTGTTACGGTTCCTGTCAGGTTTTCCTCACTAGACAATGTCAAAAGGAGACAGGCGTGGGGAGAAAGTCCTTGAAGAAGCGTGTGAGGTGGTGCCAGAGGTTTCGCGGGTGTCACTGCTGTTATTTCTGAGTGAGTGCGGAGGTGGTGCGGGGAAGGGCGTTGTGTTGTGCTGTCTCGGATGAGTTCAGAAAACAAGGTCATTAGGGATGGCGGGTGGCTTGGTGCTGGAGCAGAGCTGTGTGTTGTGCAGTGCAAGGAAGGTTTTAAACCTAAGCTGCGCGCACAGCTCCTCAGCCTCGCCTGGACTTTCTTGTTCTTACCAATTAAGAAGCTTCATGCGAACCATCATTTCTCAGAGGAGTCGGATCAGGCGCTTGCACAGGAGGATTCAGTGATTTGGTTTTTAGACATCATTGACCAGAAAGCGAGAGTTGTACAAATACATTCCTCAGCAGAAAGGTCTTTTCCCAGCCAGACTTCCTGGTGCCCTCCCTGGTTCCCACCTCCCCCAGGCAAAGTGCTCTGCTCCCGCTCCCTTGGCATTTCGGAGGGGTGGGCTGATCCCCGCTGCTGTTAGCGGAGAGGGCTGTGCTTCAGTCCCCATGGAAACAATTTGGAGAGTTTTTGAGCTTGTGTAGCATTGCTGTGCTGTGTTTTGCCTTCCTTTTCACTTCCATCAGGAGGGCTGCAAAGCTTTAATGCATTAATGTTTGAAAAGCACTTTGAGGTCCTTAAAGAAGGTGCTACAGAAGAGCAAAGTGTTATTACCTCAGATTAACTGTTTCTGTTTTGCCCTGGAGTCACAGCTGTGAGTGTTCGCTGCTCTTGGTGGAAGCCAGAAGAAGGGAGTGAGGTCTTCTTGTAAGGATGGCCTCCTGGAGAGCTCTTCTGCCAGCACGTCCCTGCTGCAGAAGGTCACCTCGACACCGACGGGAAGTCTGAGCGAAACTTCTGTGACTGCAGTCAGACAGGGAATACATTCTGGAAAACTCAATCACCTGATTTACACGGGCAAAATGCAGGGAATTCATAAGAAGAAACAGCACCGCATGGTTCGTGTGTTCTGGTACATATATAGACACAGCAGCCAGACGGACAGACCAGGAGACAGGTCACAGCACTCTGCACAGCAGGAGGAAGTGGGGATCCACCCCAAGGGTCATCCCCCAAAAGCTCTGTTAGAATACACCATTCACTGCTACTAAAATACTCAGCCACTTCAGGGGTGTATACCCGCTTAATCCAGTTGCAATGAGGAGGCCAGTTTCTGCTCCTGACTTCGGTGGTGTGAATGCAGATCTCTCTGGCATAGCTTGGCGCAGACGGCACCCCAGTGCTGTGGCGGGGTAATGCCACATACTTGTCTGCACTTCAGGAGCGTAACATGCTGCGGCCTAAGGGATTTTACATTTCTGTTCCCTAACAAGTGTCTCAGCACCTTTCAGATATCTGCTGCCCTCCAGCCCCACCCAAACTCCTGCTAAACCCGCTGGGAATCACTGCACAGCTCTGTGTACTTCGGCATCTATGGATTGGGCTCCAGTTTCCCCATCCCTCACTCGTCTCTATGGTCCCCTCTGTGGGAGACCCCGCAGAGCAGGTCCATTGGAAAATCCCCTCCATCTTCTAGACACATTGGCCTCTACAGCTCTGGAGGAGAAGTCTGCAGCTGCTGACTGGCATTCCTGAGGAGTCTGCCAATGGGTATTTTGTCTGGGCTGGCTTTTTCCTTCCCTTCTTCAATTCTGTTTTATTGGGTTTTTAGGGTGATGGTGTTTTTTTTCAAACATGTTTTTCTTTTCTTTTCAATTAATCATGTTTTTTCAGGAAGTTACAAATAATAAACACAAGATAAATGTGCACTGCCTGCCTTGTTAGGGGTACAGTGAGCTGGGACCACATTGCCCCATCTCTGCTCTTACTTCCAGCAACAATTACAAAAGCCAGTTTTAAACTGTTTCAACATTTAAAACAAATCTTATCCCAGACACACTTTCTCCAGTTCGGCATGATCAGCTGAAAACTAACCATACCATAAAATAAAGGGTTTGATTTCCATCTCGGTCAGGTCCTCGCCCGCAAGACTGCCCAGACCCTGGGCAAGGGCGAGGCAATGGGGCAGACGCAGGGTGAGCACAGCCAGGATGGGCCCTTCCCGTCAGCTTTATGTCAGCTTGAGCCACCCACGAGTACACCCTCGCTTCATCCTCCTCTTCCCTGGAGATGCTCCATTCCCTTCCAGCCCTTGCTGCTTTTGTCCCTCTCCTCTGCGGGCTGCACCCTCTCCCCGTCCTGTCTCAGGCTCCCCTTCCCCCTTCTGTACATCCTCTCGCTGCCGTGCCTGTGATTCATTAATGCTTCAGAGATACCAGTGAATGGAAAAAACCTAACCAAACATCAGGTTGTGCAGCTCTGTACATTTTCTATAGTGACTCACAAGTCTGACCAGATAACTCCCCTCTCACTTAGTCACTCTCTCCCTTCCAGATAGGCTTGTCTGACTCCTCACTTCACTCCCAGCGTATTATTACTGTGTTTTCTTTGCCGTTCCCTTTCCAGCCTGTGCTCTATGGCAGAGCTTCGGGATGCGAAGTTCTCCCTCGCTGACCTGTCGCACACAATGAAGAGCAATGGAAAACACTGACTGCAGCAACTTTGCCTATGGAGAAACCATAAAGCAGAGCTGCACTCTCGCCCCCCGCTTTCTCCGCTTGGGCTACGCACAAATTACTTTGTCATTGTGGTGAAACAAATAAGGCTTCATTATCATTACCATCCTGATGGGAGTAAACAAGTTTATTTACACTTGAGCACTGCTGAAGAATAAAGTCATAGAGAAAAGTTCAGGGTAGGTGGCCTGTCTTTGTCATTAGGGACAGCTTTTACAAAATCACTGCCCCACTCGGCCAGACAGGCTGCTATTCAGGCAGGCCCGGGTTAATGAAAGTACGGTGTGTGCTTGTTAAAAGGAGGACTACAACACTTGTAATCATGGGTGGTCACATTTTTATTTAATGATACGTATCTTTCCTTTCTCCAGCATTTGCTCTTAACCCTTTGCCTCCCACTCACCAGTCCTTATGCCATGACTAACTACGACTCACCAAGTAAAATCTGATACCATGTCCATAACAAGCTAAACCCACTTAACAAGTGATTTTTATTTTAAAATAACCTTTTCGTTAACAGCCCTGAGATTCCGACAGAGCAAAAAGACCTCAGAGCACAAGGGGCCCCACATGTGTAATCACTGGAGCTAAAATAATAATAAAGGAACAACTGCAAACAAACTTGGGGGAAGAAAGGGCTGCAAAACAGAATCGCTTCCTTTCTTTCAAGGCCTCCGTGTGGCCCCAGTGATAAATCTGTTGGGACAAGGATACTTCAAAGCCAGAGGTCAAACTCTGCTCTCACTTGTGCAAGTCTCACAACTCGTGTCAATGGAGTTACACCCGGGCAGGAGGCTCAGACCCGCTGTTCTGCTCTCACAAATGCAATGAAAGCCAAAGCCAGCCTTGACATGGAAAAACACCAGTTGATCTACGACATGACCTTGCTGAAGTTCTGGGTACAATCATGCTACACTAAAAAACCTCCCAACAGCTCCCAACTTTCCTGCTATTTCTTCAGCCTAACCAGTCTGAAGTGCTCAAACCTGGATTGTGGGGAGTTTCAAGCTCAGATATATGGGGTTTTCAGCATCTGTTTGGTATATTAAAGAGCCGCACAGAAGGATGTGCACACACAAAGGCAGAATTCTCCATTGCTCACCCAGTATTTTCACCTGCTGTTACTTCTTTCCGTGGTCACACACGGGAAGTTTGTTTGTCTACCAGCACTCCGCTCTCCCCACAGTCATTTTTGAACATTGCAATCACTTTTGACAGAGGAGCAGAGATGTGAAGACACTAAATTTCTCCAAGTTTTAGAAAACCTGCAGCTTTGTGAAAAGCTGATGCTCCAGCACGTGTGAATTATCATCTGTCACTTAGCTATCTTATTCACAAACATTTTCCAATAGTACTTATGAATGTCGAAATGCAAATTACAGGCCGTTTGGGGAATGGGGAATATTCCCTCCTCATTTAGACTTTGCATCTGCTGGTCATCCCCATCCGTTCAGGACAGGGAGAGCAAAATGCTTAAGGCACAACTGTGCAACGATGTTGCTTAGCTGCAACCCACCTCTTTGGTTTCCTTACCAGGTCAGGAAAGATCTCACCGTGGCTCCTGCCCTGCTGTCACCTCGTGCTCCCCTCACCCAGGAGGGACCAAGCCCTTCTGTCCCCACATCCCTATCCGAGGCCTGGGGCAGCACTTGATCAGGAAACTTGCTGATACAGAGAGCGAAGGAGCAATACAAACATGTCACTGCCTGCCCTGGTGCTCCCAGTGCTCTCTGGCCCGATTTTAACCTCTGTTTCAAGGTATATTTATTATTCTGGAGGAAACAGCCTGTTGGCTCCCTGAGTTATAGTAAGAGGGTGAATGATGGACTTTCAAACTCAGAGCAGCCTTAGCCTGGGCATATTACAGGTTCAGCAAGGAAAACTCAGGTAGCTAAAGATATACTTCAGTACAGTGGTCACAGATTTGTGGGATTAACTCCAGCAAAGCTCCCATAGCTCCTGGGGGAAGACTGCGCAGGACCCAAGCCAAGAGACCACTGGAGACTGTTGGGGAGCTTGAGAATAGCCGCAGGGCAAGCTGGCCTCCAAGAGAAGTCACCAACAACCTCCTTCCCTTAGGCTGCACAAATCAACAGGTGGGAATGGATTTTGTATTTTTCTTCAAATCTAAAGACATTCTAAAAAGTGCAGGAACATTGGCAGTGATTCGCATCACTGAGATAGAGCCTTTGGCCCCGGCGCTCCTGGTTGCCTGACACCGGGGTACCACGGAGATGCAGGAAACACACCCAGAGTAGACGCACTCCACACACTTCACCCCCAGTTTGCATGGACACACCTGGGGGGTGAAGGTATGCGTGTTAGTCGGGGGAAAGTCTGCACAAATAAGGAGAGCAGGGGATGCACCGCGGCAGGAGGGAGAACAAAACCATTGCTGAGGCTGCAGGTGACAAATGGGGCAGTGTTTCCTCTGAAGTAGAGGATACAGATATATTTATTAAATAAATATGCTAAGATGATAGGCAGTGCTGAAACAATGCGCATAACTAATACTCGTTGCTTGAAAATCATTAACCTCTTCAAGCGCTTTACACATATGAGCAGACAGCCTGTGGAGCCCCGCCGCTCTCCCCTGCGGGAGGCAAACTGAGACGCAGAGGGTGAAGGATCCCATTTCCAGATGTCATCCCTGCATTTGGGAGCCTCATATGAGCCTCTCTAAACTAAAGGGAATGCTCTGGAAAAAAAAGGAGGTGAGAATGAGGGGTTCTTAATGCAGAGTGATAGAAACTGTGTCTCTGCATACCCAGCAGGGATTAATTCAGGTGAAGAAAATTCCAAGTGAAAACGTGAACCTCTCACCTTATTTACTGCTCCATGCTCAGAGGCAGAAACAAACCCAATCAGGCAACCAAGAGCAGCCAAGGCCTCCCCTGAGCTCTGCAGTTACTAAAAGCATCTCTGAGTGTTTTCCTTCACCTTTTCTGTACTTTTTCCCATCATTTACAGAAGGCAAAGAGGAGTCACTGGTCGTGCGAGGGTTAATGAGTGAAGGCTTGCACCTTGCTACAGCGAGGCAAAAACTTATGAGTCTTCATGTTGTCACAAAGGTGTTGCTGAGCTTACGCTGCATGAAATATCCCAGAACTCCTGCAAACTGTGGGATTTAAATTCACAGGCTATAATTACAGAGTCTCCAGCACCCTCCCACACTTTGCAATGCCTCCACAAGCGAGAGCAGCAAAAACACCTGTCCCGGGCTCCTGTGGGCTTGTAGGTCCTTGCCCGCAGCCAGGCAGGGCTCATTCCCTGGCAAGCAGCCGGCCGTGCGGGCTGACCGCTCCCAGCACAGCCTCCTGCCTGGCAAGGATCGTGGGGTGGGAGCCTGGCTTCTCCCAGGTGCCTTGTGGAAAGAGCTCCGAAGCAGAGCC
The DNA here is from genome assembly GCA_013400135.1 of Rhinoptilus africanus. Lineage (NCBI taxonomy): Eukaryota > Metazoa > Chordata > Aves > Charadriiformes > Glareolidae > Rhinoptilus > Rhinoptilus africanus. The sequence goes on along the minus strand of VXBO01013847.1, from coordinate 93,090 downwards.
AGAGTGGTCACATTTACAAACAGGTGCTCACAGTCAGGTTAATTGGATGCCATTTTATAGTCAACTTGATGACCGGCTTAAATGCAAGGCTAGGAGGACTTGGAGAAGCACTGGCATGAAAACAACTTTCCTGGGATTGCTTCTGGCTGAGTGAGCCCAGGGACCACCACAGCTGTGGGCACCTGGGACTCCCCCAGACGGACACCAGCACAACAGCCGTGGTACTATCCTGCTGCCCAGGAGAGGCCAAGCCTGGCCTTGGTTCCCTCTGTGTAAATCAGGTGCAAGTAAAAGGGTCGGTTTCACTGGGGGCGTGAGGGAGTGGTTAAACCTATATAAAATGCCCAGTTATCAGAAGTGCAGTCCCAGGGTGCTTTGAGCCTATGTTAGGTCAGTACTGCTTTAGGTGAAGCTACCTCTGTAGGCACAGGAGCATCCTCTTTGCCCCTGGCCGGGATCTGGTGGCAAGCAAAGTCCCAGAGGCTCTGGGGGCAGAGCAGAGAGTCCCTCCGAGCGTCACCAGGGCCAGGCTGTCTCTGGTTCGCAGATACCTCTGCTGTGGCTGGGAGCAGGTTCCCTCCATGGCGTACAGCAGGGTCTTCTCCGGCGTGTTGTTATGAAGCCGGTTGCGAGCTGATGTCATGGGAGGCTCTGCCTGGGCTGGCACAGGCAGGTTTCTGCACAAAGGTGCTTCTCTCTGCCTCCAAGGCACTTTTTGGAGAGCCCTTCCATGGCATCCTCCCCTCCCTGCCCCCACAGCCGAGCAGCAAGGGAAGGAGGAGAGCTTCCTTCCTCCTCCTGTTCTTCAAGTTATGGCAGTGCTATGCCAGAGCCGGCTGGCGGGAGAGAAACTCCCCAGGACCTCGCTGGGCAGCATCCGGAGCACCTGGGGGAAGGGAGAGCCCACAGCCCACACCCTGGGCCACCTTGGGAACGCAGCTACAGGCTTACCCAACAAATCCCGTGTGCCAAATGGGGTAAACATTGAGGCTGGAGCTGTCAAGGGTATCCACAGCCACCAGCAAACATGCAGCAGCACCAGGAGATGGTGGTAACTTGGGCTGTGTGGGGACAGCAACACCTACATCGTATGGGGTAAGTGCATCCATGCCCCTCAGCTCCTTCTGTCCTATCCTTATGTGCTTAATCTTTTTTCTATCCTGTGCTGATGTTTATCTCACCCCATGGTGATATGGGAGGGTATTTCTCATCATAATGAGTTTGAGACTTAATATTGGGTCCTCCTGTTTGTGGCAGAAGGTGCATTCAGTGCAGCCTTGCAGCAATGCCTGTCCCTTAATGTGTGCATTTGCCTTCTCCCTTGCTGTAGCCCANCCCCCCCCGCTGACGTGGAATGAGCATCTTTGCTCCTCAGCCTTCAGCCCATCTCCCTGTATCTGCTCTCCTACCCATTGGCTGCTTTAGCGACAAGTCCTGGAGCTGCAGGAAAGACCCTGCACAACCCCTCCAGCATCGGCCTGCACAAACATCCTCTGCATCCTGCAGGAGAAGAGGTAACTTTGATCCATCTTAGGGGGAGCAAAGGCCTTCCATGGCCTCTCCTCTTGGCTTTCCCAGTGGGACACATGCTGGTTCATTGGTGTGGGTGATTGCAACCCCCAAGCAGCTCCTGCTCATTCTGTGCTGGTGTGAACCACACGTCATGAGGGCAAATTAATAGACCCCTCAATAAATTCAAGGTCATGTCTTATGTCAACATCACCAAGTTAGCTACCGTGCTCCCCTGGGAACACAGCACCAGAGCTTTTCAGGCCAGAGGGATTCCCCTCTTGCCATTGCGACCATGGGGCAGCAGCTCCGACCTCTGTGAAATGCTTGTGCTGGGCTGGGGATAAGATGGGTGCTTAGCTCTTACGGGGAACTCTCCACACACTAACTACTAGAACAGCACGTATCCATCCTTAGCCATTTCTCATGCTTTAATTCACTCCTTTCTTTGTGCCACCCAGATTGAAACTGAGTTTCAGGACTTAGAGCAAAGGGCATTCCCTGCAGGAATTGCAGGAAGCAGACTTCCCTGAGAGGAGGCAGCTCATGCCTTGTAGCTGCTCCCGGACTGTCTGTGGCACTGCAGGAGTCAGGTTTGCGCTGGAAGATTTGGCACCTCAGAGGCAGACCGGTTCCCAGCCCAGGGGGCTGGTTCCAGCAGGGCAGGCGTGCTGCATGGCTGGGCTGGGACCCCACAGCATGTGGGACACCCCACTGCCAACGGGGCGCTCAGGGGGCACGGTACCATCAGGACCAGCATTTCTCATGGGTCGCTCAGCCTTTCTGCTGAGAGGCTTCAATCTGCACAGCTCCTGTGCTGCGACCGGGATGGCGTGAGGTCCCCAGCCACTGCAAGGGCTCTGGGAGGTTTTCCCAGCAGGAGCCCTGCGTGGCCTGTGCTCCGCACGGAGGGGCAGTTAGGGCTGCTGCAAGAAGTTGGCCTCGAGCCTTGCTGCACTGCCAGGGTCTTGCCTGAGCACCCTGTTTCCCAGCTGTGCTTTTCTGTGGAAATAGCATCCGATCCAGTGTGCGCTGGAGTGATGGGCAGCATCCCTCCCATGCCACAGGTCAGGCACACTCCCCCTTCAATAATGGCTCTTTCCCCCAGATTCCCATTGGGATCAACGTATTGTGGTTCCACAAATGAACTATTTCAATGGTTATCTTGACCTTGCCCAAACAAAAAATGAAATAGAGGGATATGAAAAAGGCACAAATAGAGTCTTTCAGATTTTAGAAACTCCCAATCATCTGACCAAGGATTCAAACTTGGCTGTTTTGCTCTGCATTTCTCCTGAGACTGAGACAGCATTTCACAAATGGCTCCAAATCACCGTCACGTCAACCAACGGCTTTCCCAGAGAGTGGCACGATGCGGTGTTGGGGGCGGCCAGAGCCCCACGCAAGCCCAGGGCCACCCACCAAGCCTTTTCCTGCGTCATGCTGGCTCCGGAGCGCTGACTCCAGCCGTGGGTGTCCGGCTGAGGTCCTTCAGGGGCAGCTCTGAGGTACAAGGCTCTCTGCAAAGCACCACCGGGGGCCCCTGGTCAGCCCTTGCATCCTCCCCTGCGCTCTGCAAGGTCACCCCTCGCTCCTGTTTGCTCTCTGGGACCTCCTTCTCCAACCGCACAAACCCTCGCAGTCCTTCCGCGCACACTCCGTTTGCTCCTCTGCATTGTTCCCCCAGCGGATATTTATTTGAAGGGTTTCATTAAATTATCGCACCAGCATCAGTTGGTACACAACTACAAATTAATTTAGTTTGCATTTTGTCTGACCTAATATTCATTATATTCTAGTCAAGTGCATGTGTTTTCTATTTGACGGTTTGTTTTGTGATAAGATACGTGGTCCAAAGTACTATACTTAGAAATAGAGGTAATATTTACAGACACTCCATGCAAATACTGCAATTACCTGATTAATTATAGCCCTTACATTTGGTTCTGCAGATTATACTCTTATCCCTCCTTTTCCCCCCCCTCCTTTCCCCGTTGCCATATTTGTATATAGTAGATGGGAATAGCCTTTAGATCTATGTAAACAAAGCAAACCTGGCTGGTTTTAAAGCCTAAACACTACGTGGTCCCCCCTTTCTCCCCAGTGCTGTGCTCGCCTGCAGTGGTTTGTTATGGCTGGGATGCATGGAGCATTACCAGTGCTGCATTTTAATAACAATCTCAGTCCAGGAGTTTGGAAATCGGAGTCTAAACATAGCCCTGAAGAAGGATGAAAAGGGAAGTCAAGAGGGACTTTGAAATAGTGTTAAACATGCAGGAGTGCTGTAACTGCGGTTCCCCTTAACCGCAGAAAATAAGCAAGCTGCAGACCATGCTCTGGGGATTGACAGACAGACAGCTGTACAAGGGAATGTTACATTTGTACAGCACTTTTCATCCTGGGATCAAAAAGCACTTTAAAAACTCTCTGCAACTGAGCAAAATGCAGCCACTAAAGTCAGCCGCCCCTGAGGCGAGATGCAGATGCTGGTTGCACCAGCCCAGCACAGGTTATCAGCCAGTTCCCCTGCCCATTTTTAAATTATTTTTGTTAAATTTAAGTTTAATTAGAAGGGAGGACTCAGGCATGAACATTTGTCTTCATTGTTGTCTAACACTGTATTTGGCCCTTCTAATGTCAGCGAGGTAACTCCTAATTTACGCTGGTTTAGGAGGGCCTGTAGGTGGTTTTTGTTGCAACCCAAGAAACGGCTGAGATGTGCCCTCTGGCTCAGGGTGGCATTACCCCACTGTTGTTCTTCATGGGACAGAGGAGCCAGCTGAGGCAGAGGTGACCCTTGTGGCAGCGTGAGTTTGACCCCACTGGAGGGAACCAACGCAGAGCGGTAGGACGGAGGTCTGCTCTGGGCAGGTGGCCGTCGGTGTGGCGTTTGGCACATCACCGCTCCAGCAAAGCCCCATGTAGCTCAGGAGCCGTAACTGCTCTGACGGGACAGCGTTCCCCACCCACTTCTCCCCGGTGCAAAGTACGACGCCGGGGCAAGGCAGAGGAGAACCGTGTCCCCGGTTTGGCCATGTTTCAAATCCACCCATGGTAGAGCCATGGCACCTCTGTCTGCTTAATGAAAAGGATATGTGTGATGGGAAGCAAAGGGGGGGGGGGCTGGAAAGCACTCCCAGCTTGATGGCAAAGGTGTATGAGTGGGATTTGCTTAGAAGATCCTCTACGTGAAAAAGGAAGGAACAGAAAGGAGCACGTGAGCTTGAACAGAGCCCATTGCCCAGCTGATCCATTTTGTCTTAGTTGTGTAGGATTGTTTCATCTCCCTCTGCCATGTCACCCACCCCTTGCCCAGCTGGGGGCTGCGCATCATCAGCCTCCGCTGTTTCTAACCTGCCTGCAGGTACAACTCTTCCCTGCTGCCCCTTCCCATAATCCAAGCGCCATGCTTCCTGCCCCCTGCCAGGAGGTTTCCCAGGGGCTTCCTTTTGTGCTTAAGCACCTTGCAGTCAGGAACCCTACAGCAATGCAGTTTCATTATCTGCATGCCAAATCCATCAATGAGTGGATCTCCAAGGTGAAATAAAAACATGCATTACAAATGAAATGCTCTATTGCTCTCCTTTGCCTCCTGCCATCACCGGAGATCTTTGTGGTTAGTGTGCAAGACAGCTCTTCCCTGCTAATTAACATTTAAAAGCGTTCCCCTCTCACCCTGACACCATGACACAGGGGCTGCTACAGCCCAGGTTGTTCCTTGAAATAATTCATCGCTTGAGAAACATCATGGTAATCCCACAGACCTGTCCTAAAACTAAATCTGTCCTCCTGCATCCGACGCAATAGTCTCTGCAAAGACTGGCTCAGGATGTTAACTAGCTTTAATTTGTAAAAAACATCTTTCCAAGCAGTGCATGTCTGATTTTACAAGCAGGATTTTGTTTTTCACATCAGTAAATAGTCTGAGCAAAGAAAACACTCCATTCTGTGTGTCAGCTGTGAAAAGAATCACTGAAATATACCCATGTTTCCAGTCTCCTGTTGAAAGCCCACCTTTTCTTTGTAGAGACCGTAAGCAGCTGGAGACAGATATTGTCCTTTACTTTGCATATTTGCAGTGCTTAGTACTACAGGGGCCTAATTCCTCATAGGCTTTCTCTTGTCCTGTAAAACTCATAAAATATAATCCACCTCCATCTGCAGCTTCCCAGACAGGAGCAGAGTAACCTGGGGACAAAGTGACTTGCAGAGTTCCCGCTTGCATGGACTTGTGCTTTCTGAAAATGCTTCTTTGGCTTTTATTAGCAGTCACCAGTGGATTTTGCACTCAGCCCCGTGCTTCACATAGTCAGGGAAAAGCAAAAGAGCGCATCTCCTCAGCAATGGCTCAACCTCGGAGGGTGCGGAAAAAGGACTAGATGAACTGACTGTTACCCTCTCTGGTCTAAACCAGCAGTTGCTAAACTCATTTTGCCCAGGGACTATTGACATGACAGCAGGAGCGCTCTGAGGCTACCCACAGCCGTGCATCTCAGTTGATTTGCCATGGGACGTGGCACGGGGCGTCACAGGCAGGACCACCTACCGCTCTGAAGGAGTCTCTGCCACAGCCTGTGCCAAAGGCTGGGAACCGTCAGCTCAGGAACAGGGCTGGAAAGCAAGCTTTTCTTACACTTGTTTTTTATATTTTTCATGGTTATTGGTCTTGCAGCGCTGAACTACAGCAACATCCCCCTTGAAGAGTATTGGGAATAGACTCACAAGCAGAGTGTGACCCTCTGGAAATGTCCATCGGGCTCTGCTCAGGCACAGCAAGTCCCACACGGGACACACTGCTCGGACCAACAGCCCTCTCTGAGAAACAGGATGAATTACCTGTGGCAAAGCATCACACCAGCCTGCTTATGGCTAGTCCTTATATCTCAGCGCAACACTAAACCGTCCTTCGGAGATGGCCAGCCTTTTTTGTTATTCCACATACACCTGACAGCAGCAGGATGCCACTCTGCACGCTGGGCACTTACCAAATCCCTGTGAAATCCCACCGGGTTTACTGCGACCCCCTTTCATCTTGCTCCCTCCATCTTTCATGCACCGGTTTGAGTTTGCAAATCATGGGCACCAGCTCTGGGGAATGCTGTCCCCTTTGCCGTGGTTTGGTACTCGTAGGTAGGGGTGATGGTGGGGACGGAGCTGCTCAGGCCCGGGGATGCAGAGAGGTGCTGTGCTGCTGCTGCAAAGCGAATCTCCCCCAGGGAAGGACCAGGAAGCCAACGCATGGGTCGCTGCTGGGGCTGTTGTGAAAACTCTGCTCCGCTTCCATGCTGCTGGGTGCGTGTTTGGCAACAGAGGGGTGGGAAGCAGCGGGCCCTGCTTTTTTACTAACTAGTAAAGACCTGGCTCCAACACTCACAAGCGGCAAATACCAGGTTGCTCTGCAGAATAAAGTACCAGGAGATACCGGGGTGAGCACCAACACGATCTGCTCTGTTAGACTGAGGAATAGGGTGTCTCTGCTGGATTATAATTTCAAAACTGCCGTATAAGTGAGGGTTTTTTCAATACAGACCGTGTTCTCGAGCATTAAAATGATGTGGTGTTGATTCAGGAGAGTACAGAGGTATTTCAAGATGGTTCTTACCCCGAGGAGTCTTTCTCGCTGTGTAACACCAGTGAGCTTTCCTTCCCAGTTTCGCCAGTTGTCGTTGGCGTTTGCTAGTGGGCAGTCCTTGCTTGTCTCTAGGCCCTGAAAACTAAAAGAGCAAGAAGTCTGTTTTTATTTCATAAAGGTAACACTTACCACTTCTTCATGTTTTGCTAATTCAAGCAGCTCTGCAAATTCTCTGCCAGCCCAATATTTGGGTGGGTAATGTAGCATTTTCTGTCTCTGCATGCTATGGCCTTTTTTATCGAGGTACATCTTTCACCTAAAATTCCTTTCTTATTTTACCTGCTGTACAAAGCCCTCAGTGGACACGCACTGATAAAAAAGTAGCCAGGATACAGTCCAAGCCTCTGTCTAGCTTGCCTGGCTATTCATTTCTGGAGCACCCGTCACCTTCATGTCTACGTGTGCTGTACAAGAGCAAAAACTTGGAATCTCCCACCAGGAGATTCCCCACCTTAGCACTCTGGGGAGTCGGGTTTAATCCAAACAGGCTGCGTCCAGAGAGATCCTATTCATGATCTAAGATGCAAAGAGCCAAGTCTTGGTCATTACTTGTATCTCCGGGAATGTAAGCCTTGGAGAAAGAATCGCAGTTTTGGGAGCGGACGATGACCGAACGGTAAATTACATAATCTCCTGTAAATGGAGCCCGTTCGTAGCCCAATTACCCGTCCCAGCAGCCCCATGCAGTTGATTGCAGGATTATATAAAGGGCTTTTCATTAGTCAGAGAGCCACAAAGGGAGCTCTTTCCAAGTCCTCCTTAGGATTATTTAACCGTCACTCTGGACAAGACCAGCAGAGCATTATTTAGTTGTGTCAGAGCAATATCCACCATCCTTGCCTCCAGCACATCCGCTCCACTCAAGCATCGTCCGGCAGAGGGGTACAGGGAGACGGGTGGTGTGTTTCCTGCGTGAGACAGGGTTGGCCACACACTGTTCCTTGGGGATGGAGGGAGGTCTGCTCTGCCTCTGCCGGGGCAAGACACCTCCGGGTTGGAGCACCGGGCTCCCACCACCCTGAAACGCTCAGGTGCGCTGAGCGAGGCTGGTGGAAACCTACCCTGTACCCAGAATCCTCCCAAGCGTTAGTGAGCTGGTGGGGCCCTGTGCTGTCACACTAAACAACTGAAGCTGCAGCACGTAGCACATACCCTTCTCTTTCTCCTGCAAACCAGGGATGGACAGACTTTTCCCGTTTCCCCTGACCTGCTATATATAATAAAGACGCAGAACGCTTGTGACTGAGGCACAGTAATCATGATGTTGCCGCCACACCGGAGAATGTGGCCAAGGAAGCAGGTCCTAATCGCGTCCTTATCGCTGCCTGGTGATGTGACCTTAGAGAAGTTGCCTAATATAGTGCGTTTGCCTTTCCCTTTCTCCATGGCAGAGGTAATCACAGTCCATGGCTGTCACAGAACTTCATTCATTCACATTTGTTTCTGGTATCTCACACTATCAAATAGCAATCAGGAGGAAGACGGGCAAAGAACAAGCTCCTATTCACTTGTCAGTTAGAGACAGTAACCTATTTTGCATTAAAAAAGGGAAAAAAGAAAAATAAATCTTGAGAGTGGTTGTTCCTTGGCTCTTACTGCTGCTCATTTTAAAATCTCCCCCAGCCTCCACCCCGCGATCGCCTGGATGAAATGTTGACCATTTCACAGCACACCAAATTGGTGTCTTCCCTCCCCTGGCAGGAATGACAATGCAAACAAAAATAGATAATGCATTTAAAAAATCTACAGCGGATCGTCATGGCGATAAATAATTGTAGCATGTTGCCATAGTAACTCTAGCTGTAATAAAGAGAGGCCTATCTGCAGCTTAGCTAAATTTAGTTGTTCCAAACTATTAAAAATATTTTCACATACTCTGGTAACTCTTTTTAACGCTTCCTAGGGTTAGAAAAAAGAGTTAATCTCCATTCATGCTTTTGTGTTGTCTCCATATTCCAAATACACTTCATCACTAAAATAATCAGTGCCATCCAATTTAAAAGTCGTTAAACTGAGGAAATTGCTGAGGATTTTTCCGTTTCCCACCTCGTCGAGCCTGAGCCTTTTCACCTGGAAGAGTAAAGCCTACTCAGAGGAGATTTCCATCCTGCCAGGCCTGGTGGGAACCCACCCCAGAGCCCAGGATCCATCCCCCAGCCTGCACTGGTGGGCGCTGGGGGGGCCGAGACGGGCGGGCTGGAGGAAAGGGCTTCTGCATAGGGGAGTTTTTGGAGGGGAGGGATTCTGGGGGGCTGAGCTCGCCCACAGTGAGCATGGTTAGCATGAGGGTAGTGTGCAAATCATAGGGGGTATCTCCAGTCCCAAACTGGGCTGTGTGTAACTTTCCCAGTTACCTGTCTGCTTTAAACCAAAGCCACATCTGATGAGATTTAAGCGCTATTTAGATGTCCAAAATCCCTCCCTGCCTCCCTCGGCTCGTTGCCTCTTTGCATGGGCAGCTATGTCCTGCCTGGGAACCTTCCCTTTGCCAAATGGGATTTATTTTTCTGGAAGGAAGCCTTAACTCCCGCGATTCCTGCGTTTTTTCAGATTTTGACAAAATACGGTCTCTTAGTTACATCTCACTGGAAGGAGGAATGAAAACGTGCTGCAGGGAATATTAATTTTATTAATTTTCCTGGTAGTGCTACCTACAGGAGGAAGAATCCCGAGTAACCCCTCAGCTTGCGCACTGCATGCCCTTGGATAAGCACAAGCCCATTGCTCCTGGTGCTCCTCACTGGAAAGGAACTTCGGCGTTTGTCTCTAGAGACGGGGCTTCCAGATTGCACACTCTCAACAAGCACTTACTGTCTGTCTGATTTTGAAGCCTTGGCTTCGCATTTCTGAGCTTATCTGGCTCTACAACAACAAAACTTCCAGAACTGGAGATTTTCATCTGAACACTTGATAACCGGCTCTGCGGTTTTCTGAAAAGCAATTGGCAAAAATACATGTGCCTGAGAGCGATGGCTTCGGGGATGGTGCCTCCTCCCCACCTTCCCCTCTAGGAGCCTTCACTGGGGTTTTTTGCAGGGTCAGGTTGCTGGATTTATCAGAGATTTCTTTATTCCCACGATGGAAATGTGGTTTCCACCTGCACTAATGTAGGGTTTTTCCTGTAAAACCCAAATTTAAGCCTCTTGTCCAAGCTGCCTGCAGAGCAGAAGGGGAACCTGTGCCATGGTTGCGCTGCAACAACCTCAAGCAGCGCTCCAGGCTCAGGGCGGAGTGGCTCCAAAGCTGCCCGGCAGAAAGGGACCTGGGGGTGTTGGTGGCAGCCGGCTGGGTATGAGCCAGCAGTGTG
>VXBO01013847.1:56955-79995 GCA_013400135.1 Rhinoptilus africanus | reverse complement strand
GATTATCTTATTTGGCTCAAGTTTGTACAGCTTCTGGGACACTGGCATCACATTTCATAGCTGGGTTTTCCAGACATTATTCCAATAATCCTAATGATAGTTGTAAATGCTGTGAAAGGGCTGCACACAGGTATCAAAAGTGAAGTTTCTGAAACTTCTTGCTTACATGTACAACTCGATTTGTGCAATTAAAAAAAAGGTATGCTAATAAATCTACACAAACTAAGTCTACCACATCTTCCCTTATCTTTTGAAGGGGCACAGGCATACGCTTTGCCATAGGATCGATTTCTCTGGGGGTAGGGCAGACCCCCGCCGCCACAAGAGCCACCGCTGCGCTTTAACAACTGGTATTTTGGTTACTCCTTGCAGCACATGCTTGCAATAACTCAGATTTTTTTTTTTATCATGGCCCAGGTTACTGGTTACCCATGGGATGGATACAGAGGGCCAGCATTCGTTCCTCTTGCAAACTAGTTGCCGTCACTGAATGGGCTGGCAGTGGGTATCTTTAAAAGCAAGTGACCGGGACATCTTTTCTTGTAAACTAAAACCAGGGTGCAGAATATTAATTAGAAGTCTAACCCCAGGAAAGTATTTTGCATATGCTGAAATTTGAGCATGTCCCCAGAAGAGAGGTTTTTAACTGTGTTTATCTCACAGCCTCCACCCTCCCACCTCCAACAGCCCTTGCAGCATCAGGCTAAACATCGGCAATGTCCCCACCACCACTGCGGAGGGTGCAACTGCGTCAGGAGTGGATGCTGGTGGGAATTTTGGAGGCTGAACATAGCGGGAAGCTCTGGGCTTTAAACATAAAGGGGTACAAGTTCAAGGGTATTGAAGATTATCAGAGAAACTCAGTTTTACAAGTTGGATTCTTGTTAAGAAAATAGGTACAATCCTAAAGGGCTCACCCTCTGGATTTCCTCTCGGTGGTTTCACACCAACACAACTCCTCTGGGTGCAGCGGAGTTACACCTGATTTACTCCAGTAGTATCGAGGTGGAAATCGGATCTATCCCAAAGCAAAGCCTGACGCCCGTTTTCAGATAAATTCCTGTTACACTCAACGGAAAATGTACTTTGTGAACAGCCCAGGTACACAAAGCCTCTACTGAAGTCTATCCGAAAATTTAATATGTTTATTTCCACTTACTGGCTATTCACTTAAAAATACTAAACTGGAAAAAGCCATTGATTTTCTAGAGAAAACAAAAACCACCAAAATGTTTTGTTAGTTTGAAAAAAAAAAAAAAAAAGAATTATCTGTACAGTTCTCTGGTCAATGGACTGGTGTGTCTATCATTTGTAAAGTGGTTTAACTGCAACAACTGATGATGGTCTAGATCAATTTCACATTAAATCTGTGCTTAAAAATAGTTAATTTTAAAAAGAAAAGATTAAAATGGTTGCTGAGGAACTGGTTACAATTAACGGTTCTTAATGAAATGGACAGACAAATATTTCTACTGAAAATGGTAAAACTGTTCTGAAGAATAAATCAAGTATTACAAATAGAAGACCAGTTCTACCGTTCTCTTTCCATTGAGTTTTCATACTTTTACATAGGATACTTTTGGGGTAGAAATAAACATTAGTTAATTTCAGCAATGCAATAAAAAAAAATTAATTTTGTATGTGGGCAAGTTTTTTTTAATATGGAAATAACTAAATAAAATTCTGGGGTTCTTTTTCAAACACGGAAATAAAATAGAAGAATAATCAAAAGTGCTTCTAAGAGCTACATATGAAGAAAACAGAGATAATTCAGTGGGACATTCTTATTATTGGTTATGCTATTTAAGAATTTTATTACTTTTTAAGAGTCCAGCATTTAATTTTTGTGTGGTATAATCTTTGCTTAGCTAAACAGAGATTAATTTATATTCTGCAATAAAATGTTATCTAATATCTTGGGGTTTTTTATTATCTATTCAAAACCACTCAGAAATGAGAAATCATTCAGTGCCTTGTGTTCATTTGTTTAACGAAGCATATAATTTAAAATACATGCAGGAGCTGAATTCTCTTTCTGGGTTTCCAAATATCCAATACTCATGATTACTTTGAAGTAATAAAAAAAAAAATTTTAAAAAATGCCACTAAGCCGTTTAGATGCCAGCATCTGCCGATGAGTGGGAGAATGTTCCACGCCTGTGAGGCGGCGTGGGGAGGGGCACAGCCTCTTGAGGGGACACTCACCCTGGTTCCTTGGGGTGGTCTCCAATGGCTTTTTCCTCCTGGCATCTTGAATCTTCATCGCACTAGTCCCATATTGCCCCACGGGAGGTGGAGGTTTCGCCCTCTCTCTAGAGGGGCCATCATTGAGGTATCGGGGCATTGAAAAAAGCCTGTGAAGGAGTAGGGCTGATAAGCTGTGACTGGGGCATCTTGCTGACCCACGGTCTGTAAAGGCAAAAGACCCATGCTTACCGGGAGAGAAAACGGGTGCAAATTAGGAGGTCGGAAAGAGTCACAAACATCATTCTGGAAAGGACAAACTGCTCCCAGTGCTGTTCGGCTTCACTGTTTGAGAAACTGGGGCACGGGATCCCCACGGGGAAGGATGATGCCGGGCAAAGACATGTCCCCCCCGCTCTGGGCGCTCGGGGGAGCAACGGTCCTATGTCGGGGATGTGCCGGGCATTTCCATCCCCCGGACCATTGCCTACGGTGCCACACAGGTGCAGCAGGATCAAGAAGTCGCTGTTGGCCCTCCACTGAGCGGGGAAGAGCATCGCGGTGTCCACCTACAGAAGAAACAGAAAAGAGTTAACAATGAGAAGTGTGTGCATGACTCTTACTGTCCTCAGAGCTAAATGAAAAATTTAAAAAAGAGGTTTATGAGCAATTAAATGGTGCTCAGTGATGCCAGGCCCTTCTGGCTTAGCCAGGGAGAAGGTGAGCACATTTTAGAAGGGAATAAAGATTGCAAGAGCTACATTTAAAGCACCCACATGGGGTGCAACTGTTTTGCGCTGTGTTAATGACATACATTTAATATTCTGAGCATCCCGGGCTGCAGAATTGAGTGACGTGCTGAGGGGCAGAGTTGAGAGAGCATGTCAGAGGGCATAGAGCTGGTGCTCAGGAAAAGCTCTTTCCACCCCAACCAACTTCCCCTCACACCAGGAGACAGCCAGCGCAGCTTTTAGCACGCACCGCGCTTCCCAGGCTCCTGGAGAGTTGCCAGCTTTTGTCTTGATGTCAAAAAGCGCCGAGTGCTTCGTCACAAAAATAATGCAGGAAGTGATTCAGCCAAAGTGAAATGCAAAAAGAGAGAACGGTTTTTAGATTTCCAATTATTTCGTTTTGTCATCAGCCTAACACGGAAAACTTTAAGAACCATCCAAACTTTGCATCATCCTGAAAAATGGCTCCAGATGAAAGAGAAGGTCTGCACTGTAACGAAGTTCTGGCTGATGGTATCTACATGAAAGGGGTGAGAAGGAGCACAGGGAGTGTGCTGCCTCTGCAGCAAGTGAAAAATAACGTGTTGCTGATCCACAAATTCAATCTGGGAGGATCCTTCGCAGCCAGTGCAAGGCTCAGGGGTGGAGGGAACCTGCTTTCCAGTAGCGTCAGTACAATTATTCCTAACACAACGCTGATTGCCCAGTACTTAAACGTTTCATTGATGGCCTTTTAAGTAAGAAGGAGAAGGTGGCTTGAGCCCAGCGTGGAGGCTGGGCTGCTCCAGGCCTTGAGTCCTGGGCTCTTCCCTTGATTTACCAAGCGCTTAAGCATTTGCTGACTCGGGGTTAAGAAAGGTGGAGGCACCAAAAGAGCCTTCTTGACTCATGATATTTTCCAGCCTGGCTTGTTTGTTTTCATTGTGCACACAAGTCCTGTTTACCTTGATCAAAGATGGCAAAATCAACAACAACACTATGCAGACAGGGACTTGCAAAATTCCTACCGAAGGCATGACTGTGCCCAGACCTGTAGCTCCTGCTCTTCCCCCCCATCCTCTGTCTTTCTGCCGTTGCACATCGTTCCTGCCTCACCCAGCCCGTGCTGCGCCCTGTCTGCCAGGAAGCGCCCCCAGCCTCCAATTGCTTTTCTCAAGAGTGGCAAAACGAAATCCGAGTTCCCCTGGCGGGACCGGGAGATGGGAGGAAGGAGGCTCACGGGCATCCCGAGCTCCTCTTGCCATGCACACGGTGTGGCTGCTGTACTCGCTCTCGTGCATCCCTCGCAGCCAAGCAGCCGCCATCGGATTTTCACTTGCACGAACACCTCCTTGTCCTGATTTCTGGAAAGATGTGGCCACTTGAGTGTATTCCCTGCTCAGGGGCTTTCCTGGCAGAGAAGGCAGGTGTGCAGCCTGCATTCACTCGCTGCGGTCGGCTCAGCTTTGGAGGGTTAGGGAGAAGCAGAAAAACAATTAGAACAGCCCTGAAACTCTCCGAGCTTACAGCAGGCCCCGAGCGAGTTCCTGCACACCCCCAGAGCACAACTCCTTCTGTTCCAGCCAGGACTGGGATCTTCTGCCCGCTGCAGCCTCTGGAAAGCTTCTGAACGGGCACTCCTCGGAGGGCCATTGCAGACATCCAGAGTGTGCCGTAACAACAGAATTAAGACTGGAGAGTTATGCAAAATCCATCTGCAGTTTGCGGGCATGACGCAACGGCCCAGCCCCGAGCAGCTCTTGCACAGGTCTGTGCAGCAGTTGCAATACCGACGGCCCGACCTTAAGCAATGTACGGGGGCCTCAGGCAGCCCCGACCGCCCTCAGAAATGAGACAAAAGGCATTAGAAATGCTGTTTTCTTTTAGAATTTCTTTGCTCCCTAGGTCCGATTTTAATTGTTTAAATTTAAAAGGCCGACTCATTCTTTATTTTAGGTTTCCTCTGTCCAGATGAAGCCTGCAGCAGCTTCTCTGTCTGATCGCAAGGGCAATTTTTTATGCGAAAGGTACCGAAAAAAATTTTGCTCACGCTACGGGAAACTTTGTCACCAGGATGCCCACCTGTGGTCTTGTCTTAGAGCTTTGCAACTCCAAATAACGTGAAGAAGCCACTCTTTCTGAGCGATCCCCATGAACACCCTACACCTTTCATTTCCTCAGCCTCTCAGCTGGGGGGATTTTATCAGACAATAATTCCACATATCAAAGCAAAACAAAGGAACCAAGGCAAAGCCTGCTGGCATCAGCATAGGTAGCCAAGGTGGAGACAGCCTGTACCCAGAGAAATCTGCTCGCGATTCGGTGGTACGGTGCAGTAAACTGGTGTAAAATAAACAGCGTCTATTTATAGCAGAGCAGAGCCTGCCTGCAGGCACTGCAGCTGGGTGGTGGTGGTTTTTTTCTCTCCTCTCTTTGCTCTGGATGAATGAGGGTTTTTCAATGAGGATCCAGGTTTCCCAAAGCGAAGTCCACCCCACTTCTTGCCGTGATCCCCCAGACGGTCCCTATGTCATGAGCAAAATATGCAGCGCCCTAAAAACCGGTGCGGAGCCTGGCCCGGGTGGGATCGGGACCTGGAGGGAGCCCTATGGGCGCTGGGCACCAAGGGCAGCCCTAGGGCAAGGACCTGGGGAAAACCACCCAGGCGGCTCCCACCACCAACGCCTGGCACCCCAGGGGAGCTGGGCAGCACCGGGAGCCTCTCGGTAGCCCCTCGGGCCATCCCCGGCCAGCCACGGGTGGGTGGCTTGGCCTGAGCTTTTGGTGCCCCAGAACTGAGCACGGCTCTGGTAGCTCTGAGGTTACACGCTCAGACACACACGCAAGCAAAATGATTTCCATGCCTGCACGGCTCCCATCGGATGTGGGTGGTCCCGGCGAGAGGAATGCGAGCGATTGGATTCACGTATCGTCTCGCTGCCGCCCAGTGCAGCGCAGGAGACCTCCGGGGATTTTTCTGTGGGCGATTGACCCGGGGAGCATCCAAGCTCCGGTGCGTTTTCCACGTGCCTCTAATCAAAATCTCAAAGAATAAACTCATTTCTCCCAAAGTAAACGTCCCTAAAGTTACAAAAGGTTGGGGGTTTTCGTTTGCCACCCCCCACAAGACCAAAAAAGGCGGAAAGAATAAAGTGTCGCTAACCCCCCCGGCGCCTCACCATGACACAGATTTACATCTCTGAGTCAGATCTTTGCAGCTCCCTGCATATGGTCCGCATGATATGCAGTTCCTGGTTAGTGACTCACTCAACACCAATATAAAGAAATCGTTTCAGACCGAGCAAGCAAACATCCCAAATTTTGCCATCGCAGGCTCCGAGGGAGGAGGGACACAGCCGGACCTGGCCGAGTCTGACTTGGCTCTCACTGGGGTGACTCCACCAGAGTCCTGCCACAGTTTTTTAAAAGCTTCTTAAATTTGCCCTTCTGTCTGGTTTTTGCTGTGGTCAAAAATAACGTCTAAGATTACTCAAATTGAAAGAGATAGGAAGAATGCTTTTCTCTCTTTCTTTCCAGGTTGTTTACTTGGTTCATTCGATATCCCTTTGCGGACAGGGTATTTGGTTTCAGTGTTTCCACTGTGCGGTCACTTCGGTAGTTTCCTTTTGTTCTTCATGTGGGGTTTTTTTCATAATGATGTAAAGCGAGCAAGAGGAAAAACCTTTTAAAATATAATGGTTAAAGCCACAAAAATTGGCAGGTGGACTCACACATGTCAACTTGCAGAAACTGAACCCAATCAGCTACTCATTAATAGAAGAAGAATTTATGGTGGAATTGATTAAATTTCCAGTGGACACTGTGTTTGCTGAGCTCACGCTCAGATCTGTGCTGTCAAGTTTGTGGGACATTTAGTTTGCATTTTGATGGTTTTGGTACTTTTTAAATTACTCTAAATACATGCAAGAACAATTCACCTGCCATTACAAACAACAACAGAAAAAAATCACAGTAGGGAAAGTTGCTGAAATTACATCATTTAGAACTTTTCACAAAGATGGTTATCAGCAGCCCCATAAGAATGTCGCTGTTGGATTTGTGGGCTGAGCTGGGTTTCCAACGCTTTTCCCTCTGTACATTCAGAATCCAGAATTCAGAACTTGGAAATGATTTTTCTCTTTAACTGAGCAAACAGACTTTAAAAATATCAGGAATTTTGTCAAACAGCTACCTTCTGTTCTTTTTATTTAAAACAGCAATATGAAATCTACAGCCGTTTAATTAATTGGAAATTGTTACACTTAAGCATGTGCACGAGAGTGACCAAAAGGGATGCTACCGCCATTAAATAATCAAATAGCAATACCATCAAGTAAATAATTAGTATGGGCAATAAATGGCTAGACTGTGTTAATGAGATCTCTCATTCATCCTAATTTGGATCTGGATCTTTGCACAGGAAAGATCACCTAGTGTTGTTGATTCCCTGTTGAGAGATAAGAACACTTCTGCTCCTTTTCCAGGGTATTTCCTGCACAACAGCTTCTATCCAGCCTCAAGCACCAGCATTTACATTCTCAGCAGTCCTTCGCCAAGGAAAAACTTACAGAAAGTTCCTGGGAATTCTGATTGAGGAGGAAACCAGCATCCTTTTTCCTTTAGAGTATTCAGAGATGAAGCACTACTGCATTCCCTGATAGTAGAGCTCATGGGCACGCGATTTCTGTGTTCAAGCACCAAGCCATTGACTCGTACTGAAGAAGGGAGCAGCTCAGAACATACTCACCTGATGGCTCTTCCGTAGCCGCAGGGGAATCTGGAGGAATAACGGGTGCTGACATAAGCAAGTGTGACAGATTAGGTGAATAAAAGAACAGGGAAAAAAAAAAAAAAGCTGAAAAGCAGAAGCTTATTTTGACCATAGATAAGGTCTGTGGAAGAGTTTTTGGCCGTGTAGAGAACGGGATGCTACAAAGGGTACCCAGGTGACATGGTCCGGAAATGTCCATAGAGATGTTCCGTGTTACCACGTGAGCCGCAGCAGTGCCTCGGTGTCCCTTGGCTCCCCCCCACGTCACCACACCTGTAGAGCCCCAGGACCAGGAAAATAAAACGTAGAGAGTGTGAACACGGGCAGAAGTGTCTCAGCCAAGGCTACCAAACAGGTCAAAAGCAAGCTTAGAAGTAAAACCCAGGGCTTTGAAATCCTCCTCTGGAGATGGTTCCTTGGACCACACTGGTTCCACATGAGCCACCTCACAAACAGAGGATAATTGACAATTTTTCTTATTAAAGAACCTGGACCCCTTGATTATGCAGGCACAGCTGCATAATTATAGTACAGCCATAGTATCAGGCTAAACAACTTCTTTTCTGCTCACCAGGAAAAGCCCCCAGGTAAAGAGATTCAAAGCGACCCAACTCCTTTTACAAAGGATTTCTGGATCTTAACCGCTTGCAGTCTACCACCCCGGCTCTGGAAAAGTTAATCCAGGCTATGCACATTCCTGGGAGTGGATCCCACCAGACAATGTAACACTCTAATTAGGTAGTACCAAGGCAACTGTTTACAAGTCTCTTCCAAATGCCTCCCTTGCGTTTGCACCCTCCTACTACAACGGCAATATTTAGTAGAAATGTCCTAGGTATAATTCTCCTGGGGCTTACTCAAATGTCAGTCAGCTCAACAGAAGTACACTGTGAAAACGGGTGAAAACAAAAGAGGATGAGTTTCTGTCTTTCTTGGGAAGCAGCATGTTTGTCAGGAGGTGGTTTCGGATGCATTAGTGAACGCTCTCCAGTAGGGGTTGCCAGAAATAAAACACGAGCCCACTGTGCGAAGGGCTGCCCTGAAGACTGTACTTCATCACCCAGGCCATAGTCAGGGCGAAAACTCACCCCTTCCAAAATCAACAGCAGCTCCTCCATGGGGCACCTTGGCTGCTTGGTTGTGACACCGCAAGGAGAGGCCGGGAAAGTGCAGCCACCCTCAATAATGCTTCCCCCGAAGCCATAGAGTAGTGGCGCTTCTTGCGCTTGGGGAGGGAATGGGTTCTGCTGGGCTGGGGTTGAACTGAAGCAGAAGACCTGGTGACTGAGCTGCTTGGGGGGACACTGCGAGTGCCCCTGTCAGTGCACATCCCAGCAAGGGGGATGTGGCTAGTGATGGAGAGACATAAAAATTGTGCTACAGGAGGTTCAGAGTATGATAGATGAGGTTCTGCTCTGGCTGTCTGCAATATTGTCCTTTTTATCCACCTCACACCATATGCTCTTAGCAAAATAGCTATAATATAAAGGAATCACTTCACTCCCATTGAAATGCAGCTGTGTTAGACTACTCAGCTGTAATCAATGAAAGAAAAATGCTCAGTGCCTTTTAAGCTGTAAGGGGAATTTACAGAGGCAGAATGAAATTATTCAGTGTGAATTCAGCTGGGCTGCAAGAACGGGCAAAACCTTCCCCTTCAAAATCGTGAAGCAGAACTTTACCCAGAAGTTACTTTGGCTTTCTGTGAGCCCCAGAAGAAAAATGGCACAAAAAGGTCGTGGATATTTCTCAGCTGGTATGACTAGGTCTGACTCAGACCAGTGGAAATTACAGGATATTGTCTCGGAGGGCTCTTGTCAGTTAAAAAAAAGTTTCCTGGAATGATTTACAAATCTGAATTGCACAAAGGAATATAATGAAGGGAAATGGGGGAACTCAGGTTACACAAAGCATTGCAGAGCATTTGTGAAAATCATTTTCTAATGGTCATGAGTAAAGTGTTGCAGTCTATGAGTTTCTGGGATTTTGCACACTGCTAAATACGTGTTTGCCTTAATATCCAACATTTCAGTTACTAAAATAAGTAGCTTCACCCTTCCATTGTTTTAGAAAAAAAGCTTTTTAAAGTATGTTTTCTACTGAAGGAGTTTGCACATCATAGTCAGGCTGGTGCATCCTTTTACAGATTAAGAGGGCTGGATTAAAACTGCATGTTTGCCTTGAAAGTAAGTTGACCCTTCAAACAGTTGTTTGGGAAAGCCATGGAAGAGCTGAGGAGGGCTGGAAGGAAAGAATAGATGGTACAGACCTCAAGGAACAACAGAATAATGATCCTAACATCTGGCTTGTAACTCTAATGCAAATAGCATAACAATAAAATGTGCTGTTAAGTTTTTACAATGGAATATCCAGGAAGATCATCAGACAGGTGACTTCAGTGCAACTCTGACAGTTCATGCCAGGTGGGGATCTCCTCTTGCTTCCAACACAGGGCAGGGTTTCTGAAGATAACATGCAGGTGTGGATGATGTGGAAAAAGCCCAGCTAGAGGGATGAGTGGGGGGAATAAGAGCATACCTGTGTGTATATGGTAATGAAAGGAAGCAGTTGGAATTTCTCTGTAGGACCAAAACCTGAGAAGTACAGCGGACTTCTAAGGTGCTAATTTGTGGTTCATATTGAATGTGACCAGCAGCTGGGGGCGCAGAGAAGACACGGGTTGGTAAGGACAGGCTAGGATGTGACTGGTGAGACAGTGCTGGTAGGTGACATAAAGCTCCACATTTTCCCTGACACATGTCTGCAATTATTTTGTTTTCCCTCCCACATGGGGCCCCACAGCTCACTTCAGGGTCTGGCCCCTGGAAAATTGCTGTTACGCTGCTACCGGTAAGGTTTCATCGGGGTGAACTGGGCTCGTGGAGTCTCCTGTGGCTGAAAAGACCTCGAGAGCTCCCGCTACGGACCCCCGGTTCTGGAACGCGTGTACCAGCCACTCGCCAAATCTCTACAGAGGACCTGTATGTATTCTCCTTTTCTAATCACTCAAATTCAAATAATATTCAGATAATAGCTGTAAAATATTAACCTGTTATACAACATGTTCTGTGGAAGTGAGTCCCGGTGTGAAGGTAATTTCTTTGGTGTTTCATACTACTGAGAAAGGACAGGCTGCAAACACAAAGGAAAAAAAAGACTGAGAGAATGGAGTGATATGGCTAAAATACTGTCCTTTATTTAGAAGCAGGCAGCTATCATTGGACTATTCAGGATTCTGGCACTACCACAGAAAAGCCCTAATCAATATGCATGAAAGTTTTTTTTTTAATGGGTTTGTAGTGACAAATTTATATAAGTTTATCTGGAAGATTTCTAAAACTAATAGCATTTGTCATACGAATATTATACAATTAATGTCTAGCTGAAATACCAGCAGTCTACTATTAATTTTAACATAAGAATGGGAACGTTAACATTACCTGAATTCCAATTACTGCGGGAAGGAGCAAAATACCACTAATGGGGGGGAAAATGCTGTTCTTTACCATTCCATTCTGTCCTGTGCTCGCTGCCCAGGGACTGGGACATGTTTCCGGCGGGGGAGCTGTTTTAAGGCATTGGGAACACAAAATGAAAAAGATTTTCTGAGCAAGATGCTCTCAATTTGAAAACGTGATGACATTTGGTGTATCACAGACTTAATTTGTGTTAGCCTCGCATATGTAACAGTTTATTACCAGAAACCAAATTTTCTGAAGTGGCAATGCCTTGTACAAACATTGCTACTGCCGTTTCACACACCTCTTACTGATGGCAAATGAGGGATGCATTGCAGTCACAATGCTGCTCCTTGATCAGCTGTCCTTCCAAAAAAGAGTAATTTCAAATCCACTCTTCATATGTATAGTCCTGCCCTATAAGACCGCATGGGTAATTCAAGCTAAGCTTGGTGCAGCACTCCAATAGCGATCCTGGGAGCCTTCTCCAGTAGGTTTTGGGAGTAGTTTGGGTTTTGTGTGTTTCTTGGGTTTTTGTTTGAGGATTTTTGGGGGGTGAGTCCTTCTACAGGCATCTTTACACGGCATCTCAGAAAAGATTTCAGGGCACAGAAACCCGTGATCATCTGCTAAGATTTGTGTAGTGCCAGGAGGCTGCTCCAGGCATGATGCTCCTGTGACTCCTACAGAGAGGCAGAGGAAAGTAAAGCCCAAAGGCAAGGCAGTCTTTAACCTTAATTTCCAGCTATTCTCAGAGGGCAGATGGGAAGATGGAGGCATGTTCTGTTCTCTGGATGGTCACAAAAATCCAGAGGCTGCAGAAGTGCTCAATAGCAGAGCTGGGAGGAGTACTACCCACACCTACATTCAGCGTGGAAAGGGCTGTTGGCTACGCTGCAATACAGGTCCAGTCTCTTCTTGATTATCCCCCATGTGAACGTGGACAATGTGACTTCCAGGAGCACTCTCACTGGGGCAGAAGCGAAAGAAGTTGCCAAAAAAGTTGATTCTGTCTGGGGGGGTACAATGCCCAAAGCCTGTTCACACTGCGGACACGTGTCAGGTCACACTGTGCAACGCTGGAGATGTGTCCTGATTTGGGATTAAAGTGCGGAGGTTCTTAGAGGAAAAAAACCTAGAGAGGTCCCATGAGCAAACAAAACTTATTCTGCAGTGGAAAACTCCACTTCTACTACAATTTAGGTAATCCCTAGGCAGCAAAAAGCCAAATTCCTGTCTTTACACCAGCATCAGTGTGGAAAACTCTCCTTCAATCACAGTGACCCCACTGCAATCCTGAGCAGCATAATCCAGCATAAGCCAAGCACACGCACACAGTAGAGAGGATAACAGTTTTACTAGGGACTGGAAGTGCTGGAAATCACCCTCTGGTGTGCCAGAATTCAGGAGTAGCAGTACTGCTCATTATGCAATATTAATAGTGTGATTTGGAGAGGCCACTGCTGCATTTGGGCTCTGAAGTTATATAGCGCCATAAGCTACTAAACACATAAAAACATATTACCCTTTAAGATCTTGATTGTCTTCGGTTTACTATGCCTACTCAAGAGTGTTACGCTTTACAAGGGACAATATTACAGTACATGTGATAAAACTACTGTATCATCAGTGCAGCCAGAGCGGCTTGTGCTGTGCTCCACGGGGGAAGCCAGGAGGCTTCCATGTTTAAATACCAGGATTAATGCAAGGGATCCAGGGTAAAAAAGTGACTACACAGGTCCACTCTTCTTGTTCTTCGGGAGTAATGACCCACTCCAGAAAGCTGATACCCTTCAGAGCCTCTTCTTGAGGTACTTCAGACCTGGTAAAATCAGAAGGTGATTTATAATATACTTTTCTCCCCATGCCAGGCTCTGCACAGATGTTTCTAGTGAGGAAAAGCTTTGGCTTGAGCTGATGCAGAATGGTGTTCAGGACCACCAGCATAAAAGGTTTGAAGAGAAAAAGGCTCCCTTATGGACCACATCTCCTAGCATTGCCTCCTCCATTTTTTGACTGAGAAAACTTATGACTTTTTTTTCCCTGAGCATTGTGTTCACAGTTCTTCTGGCTTTGTCTAAGAAGTTGATAGTCCTTTATTTTATTAGTTCAATGGTACCTTTAAGGTGCGCAATGCACTGAGGGGCACTGCCAAATGACACAGTCCTGCTGTCTGGCTTCTCGTAGGAAGGCACTTTGTGGAAATCCTTTCTCCTGCTTGAGGCAATCGGTCCTCTGCCATGGTTTTCCCTCAACACACTGGAGAGGGGTGCATCTGCTATGCATTTGTTCCTGATCCTTGAGACTGTAAAGCTAATATTTTACAGCAGAAATCTGCTCTGAGGAGTCCACCTACAAAAGATGATAATCTGGATTAAGAGCGATATAAAAGACCCCACAATTATGGCATGGATTTCTTTGATTTGTGAGTAATAGCTGTTACTAAGAGTATTTGGAGTGGAGCAAAGGAAAAGCCACTACCTAGAAAGAAAGGAAGAGAGAAAATAGCTCGAATTTCCCCGGCACCCCTACTACGCAGCTTGCTTTCTCACCAGGACGTCTCCCTTGGATGGAACTGCCCCTGCTGCCTCCTCAGGAAAATTCCTGAAAATTTGCATGTTGGAAAGTGAAAATAACGTTTCATAAACATACACGGGCAGATTTGTGCCGACTAGAAGCCTACGAGAGGATTTTTCAAAGGCGTATTTGACAGTCAATATGGTGTAACTAAATGACTGGAGGAACATTTTGACAACTTGACCTGAGCAGGTAACAACGCGGCCTCGTCTCAGTTATTTCCATCTGGATTGAGATGGTGGAGAAAGTAGCCGGACATCCTCCTATCTCGCTCAGCAGTTTATCTTGAATTTACGGAAACTAATCTATGCCAAACTCTCATGAGAATGGCCTTCTCTGATAAGATCCTGCCCCTACGATGATGGACGTCTCCCTGAAAAATCTGCTCTCACCAGATTTTGATGACGAATGGGAATCTCATGCCTTAACCCACACTTAACTTTGCCTGGAGATTATAATACTATTTTAATTTATCTGCACTTACTGTAGCAAATACTACAAAATGCAAATCCTCTGGTATGAAGAAACAGTTATGTAAGACCTTATTCAAAAGTATCTTATTTAAGAATGCACTTAAGCATATGTTCATTTTCGGTGCCACCTCCTAAAGAGCGAGGGTCTTAAAAATACACCTGAGAGTTTTCCTTCCCCTCTGAGGGATTTAAGTAAAACGTTATCTAATGCAACTGCATGTTTTCCTATGTAAGATGACTTAGCAGAAAGAGCATTTCTTCAGACACAAAATCACATTCCTTTTCAGGAAAGATTCTTTCTTAAATCATTTGCATTAGAAGGTTTTTTCAGTGATGTTTAAAAATCATCGCATAACAAATAATGTGCCATGGGGAAAAAAAAAAGGAGACTAAATGAATTCTTCCTCTTAAGCCTCAAAAAAGAGGCGATCTTGGTCAGTCTTTAAACCAGGGGAAGTGTGAGTTCATGAGAACGTTTCAGATATTCGCACTGGGGCACAATGGCAAAAGCAGCTTTGTAAGAATAGCAGGTATTTTTTTCCCCTACAATCTCTTGAAAAGACAGACTGATTCCTTTCCTTAGGGACAGCAGAGAAGTGTATTAAGCTTTGGTTCATTCCCTGCATTCAGTGAAGAGAGTTTTTGGGAAAGATGCCCAGATACTATGGACCAAGTTCAGCTCCCGCGTAAGCAGACAGAATTCCCACTGAAATCAATGGGAGTTGCACCTGCTGACTTTGGAGTTGAATATGGCCCAATATGTGGATACTATAAAGGTTCTGTTTCCAAAGTTTCTTCTGGCTTCTTTTGTGGGAATGCAGACCTGGCGCCAGGAACGTCAGAAGACCAATAAATTCACTATGGGAACTTGCAGGCAAATGACAACTCTCTCGCACAAAACAAATCCAGAAGCTCACACGATGCCGAAGGACAAATTCTCAGTGTTCCCTGAGTTCATTTGCATGAATGCCAGTTTCAGACACGCTCTGAGAGAAGAAATTGGGGAGTGTGTGGCTAGGAGACACACTATGGGAAGTGCTTTGATTGGTTTTCCCAAATTACTTGGATAAATATCTTAAATACTCCAGATATTTGTTAACTTGCTGGCATAGTGGTCTGGAATCACTAAGAAAGGTATACTATATGTATATAAGCTATTTGATGGCTGGTCTCAAGAGCTGCTACGCTACATCTTCCCAATTTGGACTGAATTTTAGCTGTTACTGTCTCCAGGGGCAGAATAAAAGTACAGACAGGCTGGAGAGTCCCTCCAGAAAAAAAAAAGCGGTAGCTTGAATGTATCCACATGGCATTGAATACAGGGGAGTTAACAAAAGCATTATGGAAAGGAGACAGTTTGTCTCTATTGGGGTTATAATCGGCTGGTAACGGGGATTGAAACAACTGAGATTCAAAGTCCATTTTTTGAGTAATTTCTCTACTGTGGAACCAGTCTAGTCACATAGCACACGTATTCTTGGGAAGTTGTTTGTAGCTTGTGGAAGTACAGAAAGAGAAAACTAAGACCGCAATAAAAGAAATAATCTTGGAGCCCCCACATTAAAAAAAAACCCCACAACCAACAAAATAAAACCAGAAAGAAAAGACAGATTTAATGCTTTTAAAATTCTAAACAAACACAGCTTTAGATCCATATCCTGTATTCCGATTTGACTTAAAGTTTGAAAATATTTGAAGTTGGTATTTCTGATTCAAGCCCATTTCATTAACAGACAAAACAAGAGCCTTCAAAGCCTTTGACTCACCTGTTTAAATGCAGTTTTCTAAACAACCTATTGAGAAGGACATATTCACTTCAGAGCGCGAGCATCATGCCCACTCTGAACACTCGTATGTGGTATAAAGAATAAGGGTGGAGGAATGGGATAAAGGCAGTGAGTACCCAGGTGCCGATGGAAAGCCGTCTCTCAAAGGAATATTGTAGTTTCTTGTATTTGACATGTCCTGGAAAAGACTGTTTAGAAATTTCTTTGCCAAGGTGCTTATGATTAACCACCTTCTTTCCACGTCCTCCGTCTCCAGACCAATATTCCTTCTGCTGCCACTGAACCCATACGAGTCATCCATTTTAAAATATGTGGTGTTCATTCAGTACACTAATGTGCACATACGCACACACAGAGTAAATTAGGGGAAAATTGATGTCAAGATCTATCGAGTATGAAGGGCCTTTTAAAACCAACCTTCAGAATGTGCTAATATTTACACATTCCCAAACCACCTGGAAATATGTTCCAACTGCTTTAAAGCATTTTCAGTATCATTTAAATGTATACGCAGCCATTCACAGTTGTACATTAATTTACCCTAAATTCTAACGATAATTTGATCTCTTTGGAAAAAATACCTGGCCAAATCCTGGCTTTTATAGGAAGTTAAAAATCTTACTTCAAACAAGGAGGAGTCAGGTTTTCTTTTTACTCAACAATTTTTAGACATTTTTTTTTTTTTGCTTTTTATGCTGGAGATCCAATTTATTAGTTTTAAGGTTGCGCTTTTCTATAATCTTGTCGAGTAGACATTTTTCTTTCTTTCTTGGAAATGCAAGAGAGTTGAGATTTCATTAGGTTTGAAGAAGTTTTGATGCTAGCATGTCAGAGAAATGATGGAAATCTGAATAAATGAAAACTTAAAAATAGAGATCTTGTTTGTAGGTAAGGTTTAGGTCTTTTTATTCTCTATAGACCTCTATCAAAGATTTGATAGAAATAAATAGTTACAGTCCATAATTGAATGCGCTATTGACTTTATTTTGGGTTCCATTTTTATGTTCTGCTGAACCAGAACAAATAATTTTCATATATCCAGTTCCATCTGGACTCAACTGCAAATACACACAGAAACAAGAAGTTTATTTTGAAGTCTATTTTAAATAAGTTATTGTATACCCAAGGTTTAAAAAAACAAAACTAAAAAACCTAGAAGCATTCATGGTCCTTTTGATTCTCCTGCAGATAAAAGGGGCGAGCTTAAAGTCACTAAAGTCAATCTGCACCTGTGTTTCTTTCTTCCCGGTAGCAATAATTATCCTCCTTAAGAATGAACTGCGACGTTTAATTGCCTATAAACACGTTTTAAGATCTGGGGATGGATGTTACTATTCAATTGGAAAATGCAGCGAGTTTCTTCCAGGTATTGATATGATTACCACACGCCCCTCTCGCTGCCGTGGGTTGGCACCACGTTGCTCCGGGGCGCACCCGGGTGCGCCTGGTTTATGTTCAATAGGATTCGCGCACATCCAAAGTTTAAGAAGTGCAAATTCGAAGTGCTCAATACAAAAAAACCCATATAATGTAGTAGGAACAGATCCTTTCTGTCCATTATGTGGGGTAAAAGTAGATCCCTCTCCGTGTTATGTTGATGGAATTCTTGCTGGTAACTTTACATATTGAAGTTAAAATATACGTTGCTTAGAAAGAGTTAATAATACAAGATTAATAGCTGTTATAAGCACCTTGCAGACATCAGGAGTCTGTGTTATAAAACGTAATAAGCTCATCAACAGATGGTCTGGTAGATGCTTATAAGCCACGGTTACAAGCACGCGATTGACCTGTTGGACTCCGTAACAATCTCCACAACTGACTAGCCATGTATTCAAACACCTCTCAGTCATTCATTAACTCTTTGTAAACTATTTACACGCACGCAATTAATATACAGCGTGATCCACGTTGCTACCGCCTGCAACCAGAGCAGGATAGAGCCCTAATTACTTGCAAGTTTATTAATTCAATACATTAACGGTAGGCACGTTTTGACAGCCGCGATGCTGTAGCGGGGAAGCCAACAGACGCTGGAAGCGAGCGG
Source organism: Rhinoptilus africanus (assembly GCA_013400135.1). Lineage (NCBI taxonomy): Eukaryota > Metazoa > Chordata > Aves > Charadriiformes > Glareolidae > Rhinoptilus > Rhinoptilus africanus. The sequence goes on along the minus strand of VXBO01013847.1, from coordinate 61,988 downwards.
CAGATGTTCCCCTGCACCTATGGCTCACTCCTGCCGCCACACTCACCTTCCAGGTGTCTTTTTTTGACTAATTTGTCACGTTCAGAAACACGAAAGGGGAGACAAACACGAGAACGCGGAGGTTTGGTAGGGAAGTGAAATTGCCGTTGCTGTGCCGCGACGGCTCAGCGCGACGGCAGAGTGCATCGACAGCCTTTTAAAATGCTGTCAAAAAGGCACAAACATCAGCATAATTTATCTGTGGCTATTTTAGGCAGGTGCACGGGAACTCTAAATATATGGCATTCACCGCTTGCGGCAGTTGCTATGGATATGATATCTCAGGCCCGTAACTAGGGTTATAAATGCTGTTGTGTGCTTATTATTGTTGTTGTTATTAAAACATGAATTTTATAGTTATTCCTGCTCAGCTTCTGCCCTTAAATCGTCCATGTAACTGCATACTTTGTTTGAAGGAGGGACGTGTGTGGGAAAGAAGTAATAAACACTACCCTTCCTTCCCTTCTGCTTTTTATTTGCATCAGAAGAGACCAATTTTGAGCCACTGTTTGCAGTAGTATTAGGGCCAGGAGAATTAGAAATCACTCGGAGCCAAAGAAGTGTAATTCGTTTGGGTCTGTCTGATTAGTACTCTGGTATTTAAGCCTTGCACACCTCAAACATATCTGATATCTTTTTCCCCCCTCCATTTCTCTTAAGAGGTTGGTCTCCTGCAGCTGCAGGGATTCTGCTCAGCCCTCTCGCTGTTATGGCGAGATGGTTACTTCTGCCCCAACCCTGCCCAATGCTGCAAATCTGGGAAAGAAAAGCCGGCTGGTGGACAGAGAGGCTCTACAGACACCACCACTGCAGAGGAGTGGACGGCAACCTGCCCATCCAGCGTCCACCCGAGTGTGCGCTGTGCTCCTGCCCCCTCGCCAGGAGGAGACGGAGCCCTTTCCTGCAGCCCATGAAGGTACGGGAAACAATTCACAGCAGAGCAAAAAATGGCAATCGTGTTAGAAAATGGGCAACCCACATTTTGCCTAACATTGAAGGGTTTGTGATGAGCCTGTAAAATGCAGTTTATCAGTAGAGATTTTTGGGGAAAAAGGAGTGATGTCCATGGAGCTGTATGTGTCCTTCAGGTGTTCAAATCACACACAAGTTGTGTAAAAGATGTATTACGTCGCCCGGACGCAATTCCTACCCAGCATGCTACGCACACCTGCCTACAACAAAAACGTTCAGCCTAAACAGAGCCTGGACAAGGTGATCTGGCAACACCAGGAGTCCCTGCAGAAGAGGAGGAGGTGGCTGCGGTGGGTGTTCTCTGCCGCTGGGAGCCTGGCAGAGGCCATGCGTGGAGCTGCTGAGACCTTTGGAGAAGCAGCACCTCAAGCAGACCCAGGCAATGCTCCGCGACGGCTGACCTTCGTCCTGGGGAGCAGGCAGGAGCCTGTCTTGGAGAAGGCAGGAGAATAAATTTCAACTACTCCCTTACGCCGGTAATACAAAATGTTCAGATGCTTAAAGGTTACGACAAGCTGCATCTGGTAAAGAGGTCAGTCTGCCCTGAAAGCATTGCAGAAGCCAAAATAAAGTCTAGTCAAGCCTATGCGGAGTACGAGCACTGAGGCAGGGAAAATAGTGAGGCCTCTTTCTCCCCAGAGGTGGCCCCAGAAAGCAGTGGTAAGGCTGCTGTTAAAATTAAAATATGGCTGAGTATTAGGATATTTGCCTTGGGCAGATATATGTTTTGAGAGACCGGGGTCAGTGGCTGTTTTAACCGCGTTGTTTCATCCCTACTGCCACACTTCCTGCATTTTCCACTTAAGCGGCATTTTGAAGAAGACGCAGGTATGCTGGTGGCATCCGGCATCACACTCTAGAGGGTAAAATGTGTGTGTGTGTGTATTCATGTGTTTCTTTCTGTCCATCTGTCTATCTCAAGGACCATAAACCAGCAATGGATAAAGGGGATGCAGGCAGCCCAGTGCAAAGGGAGAGGAAGAATCACTGTAGAACCAACGGGACAGAGAAGAAAGTAATTTTCTACCATAGGGACAATCCAGTCATGGCAAAATGATTTCTTACACTAATGAAAATCATGGTTTAGAGGGGAAAGCTTTGCACAAATCTAGATGCACAATATGCATGGTGTGTACCTTATTTTTAAAATGTTTTATTTATGATTAATGGCCTCATGTAGGAGACATTGCCAAGGATTGGGACCCTGTGAACTGCTGGGCAATGACAAAAGAACAGTGACTGCTACAGCTTGTAGCTGAGCTGCTGGGCAAGAGGCAGCCGGCAGAAAAAGTGGAAATGAGGTATAGGTTGGTGGGAGAATGACCTGACAAAATAAACAAGTTAGGGAAAAAATGGAGGGATGTTTTCAGCAAATCTCAGCAAAGACTGCAAATGGCCACAACTTGGGAAGCCTTCTCCTAACGCAACCTTGATGTGTTCAGACGGACCTGGGGAGATGACAATCTATAGGATTTTTGTGTTTTGACTACCTCATTTAATCCACTTGCTGAAACGTTTCCCTTTTGGATTGGGTATTTTTATATGCAGTCAGTTGTGCTTTCTTGTGATGAAGTTCCAGCAAAATATTTTTAATCACTTCTCGATTCAAAGAAAGGCTTAAGCTATACAAGCTGCTTTTAGGATCTGAGTGGTGCTCAGCCGTAGGATGCCAGATCTGGGTTCTCAGTAAATAAATACTTCTCACCATTCATATCAACCTCCTTTGTGCAGGTCTATAGACAAAAACAGAGGCAAACAGTGTTGACAAGGAAAGAGATCTCATCATGAAGCACCTTTGCACATTACCATGAAAATTACCTTTAATTTGTCCAAATTATGACTCTTTAATTTTGCACATGGTGCGTGTACTACAGTTTCCTTGAGGTTTTCGTCAAAGATATGAGCATCCTGTGGTTGTACATGTTGAAAAATCCCGACTTAAATATTTCCACTGAAAATAACTGGACCACTCTTGGAGAAAGATGCCAACATACAGGAGCCGAATCTGATTAAAAGTGTGCACTGAAGTTGAGCATGTGTATGTGCATGGCTGGCACTGAAAGCTGCCGACCACATGAAAAGGTAAGGAAAGCCGACCACCGGGCAGAGCTCTCCTCTTAACCTCTTATGCGTACAGAGCTATGGACACCTCAGTGGTCACAGAAAAAGGGCTTCTTCCCATGTACCTCCACGGAATATAAGGTAAAGATGTCCTGGTGGAATCCAGCCATATAATTCCTAATTATGAATTTCACGTTGGCAGCTTGGGAGGATGGTGAGCACAGCGAACGCCGCCAGTTCAACACTGTGCTGTTATTATGATCTTTTTTTTTTTTCCTTTTAAAATAATCTGTCAGATTCCAGAAACAAACTGTGTTACAACCCCTGTAGGACTGTGTTTATATGAGACTGTAAGCTCTTTGGGGGCACGGCACATCTATTTGTTCCCTGCTTGTATGGCATCCACCACAATGTGCTTGTCCATGACTTGCCCTATTCGTCAAAGTAATGAAAGGAAGGCTATTTCATAATAATAAAAGTTCTTTATGACAGCAGAATGATAAATGATAGACGCCCAGCTCCCACTTCAGCTCTGTCTTTACACAACAATACATTAATTTGTAAATAACCCAGTCCAATTTATGCTGCATCAATGCCGCAATACGCACAGAGAGGACGCTTGTTCTGCCCAGTATCCGGCAGCAGCGGCAGGCACAGCTGTACCAACCAACAGTAAAAATGTACTGGACACGAAGGCCTTTCTGGTCTAATTTAACTGAAGCCTGGAAAGCCCGTGCACAGTTGGTAACTATGGAAGACACGTGCATGGCAGTCCAGGACAGTTTCATACAGAAATGCCCGATTCTCTTGCACTGAATCTTGAGAGGGTTGTGCCACCACCCGAATGGGGACGCACGCGAGCTTTGGGTTATTACTGAGTTGTTGACAGAGTCCTGGATATGCGTGCACGCGTGGCACTTCTGCCCCTGTTGTACTCAGTGATCATTTCCCCCGTAATTTCTGTAACGCAGAATAAAGCCTTTCCATCTTTCCTAAGGGGCATGAGAGCTAACATGTAACTGAGACAACAGTGGGCCATTCCAGCACGGCAAATGGTATAAAAACGGATGGAGAAACCAGAAGAAGAAAACCATGTATAAGGTTGCAGAGAATGATGTAGTAACGTAACTGGGGCTACTGTAGTACAAGATGTTCAAGAAGAATTTAGGTTTAGATGTGAAAACTTAATTTTGATATTTGCATTAATAATGTGACATTTGCATATTTCTTAGAAATAGAGCTGCTTTTTTTTCTTTTTTTTTTACTAGAATATAGCTAATGCTCACAGATGTCTGGTTTCTTGTACTTCAGCATCATTTTGCTATCTCCCCATGCCAAAGTATTGCAACAAATCTGCGATTACTCAGGACACCCATATGCCATGCCGCATGGCTACTACGAGCTTCGGCGAAACAGCGGGAACAACGGCCCACGTTTTCCGTATTCCGAAAAGCCCGAACCTTTTCCGCCTCAACTAATCCTGTCTTTCCCCATTTGGGGCCTGGGCGTACGACGTCGATGCCGGAGACAAGCGGATGCCATAGAAAGGCGCAGGGAACAGACGATCTTGGGGCATCCAGTGGCTGGTGAGCGTGGAGGGGGCCGCGTCCCGGCCTCGCCTGTCCCCTCAGGTGAGCCAAGCCTCGGCCTCCCCGGCCCTCACTCCCGCCTGAGCCGCCACTGCCATCACACGCAGTGAATAAACACATGGAATATGTGAAAATCAGAGCGACGCGTTTCTCCTTCTTTTCTCTTTTCCTCCTAACCCGGTCTTTTCCTTTTTACGCATAATTTTTTCTTTTCTTTTTTTGTCATTTCTGAAGGACACGGGGGCATTTCTGCGAGAGGGGCTCGCTCTCAGCGCTCTCCCCCTGCACCCCGCCGGATGCTCGAGGTGGCCGTCAGGGCTCCTCCGCCGCCGCCTCCTCCTTCTCCCGCTTCCCCGGCAGGGGCCCGAACCG
>VXBO01013847.1:13355-54947 GCA_013400135.1 Rhinoptilus africanus | reverse complement strand
CGCGTCCTCCCGGGCCCCGCCGCCGTGTTGGGACCTCCTCAGCCCGGGCTGCGGGATGCCGTAGTAAACACTTGCAGCCCGGGAAAGAGCCGTGCCTTGTTTTCCCCGCATGGGAAGAGCTTGATCTTTGTCAGCACTGAGCGGCTGTGTGCAATAACCTGCCGTAGCGAGGGAAGAATTCCTGGAAATAAAGCGCCTTGGCTTTTATGGCCGGTTTACTGCCGAGAACGGGTTTTCCTCGCTCTGCTCGGGNAACGGGTTTCACTCGCTCTGCTCGGGGTGCAGAATTGCGCTGGCCATCCCGCAATCTAAAGGTCGCGGTCTGCGGCGTGGTCGGTGGTTTGTTTTTTTTTTTTTTCTAGGTTGATTCTTTACGTTTGTGCGTAGATGGAAACGTTTGATGGCTGGATGGGCTGTATCCCTAAAGGTGTTTTTTTGTTGTTGTTGTTCCTCAAGCAGCTGCGTTTAGAATGAAAATAACGCCGCACGCAGGGAGAAGGGTTTTGTGCCGCGGGCGCGGCAGCTGCGAGCGGCTTCCCCCGCCCGTGCGGGGGCTGCTGCGGGCGCNCCCCCCCCCCCCCGGCCCCCCCCCCCCCGCCGCTTATCGTCCGCCCGTCGCACCCTCTCTCTGTCTGTCTGTCCGCCCGCCTTCTTCGGGACTTGCAAAAGCCCCGACTTTTTGTTTTTCGTGCGTTTCAAACCCGCGATTATGTTGCAGCGCCCGCCCCCTTCGGGCGCAGGGGGAAATCAAGGGGGCAGGGATGGCTGGCGCTGCGATTGATTAGGCTGCAATCATCACCGTATTAATCCCGGCGCTGATCGGTTTTCTTCTGGTATGTCGGGCTCACGCTGGATTGAGGATCTCTTGCATGAAATTAGCCTTCCCTTGTTTTCTGGAGTGTCTCCGTAGACAGGGAGATGGTAAATACGCCTTGGAGCCCAACCATTTTAAAAACTGCTCCCTCTCCTTCGGCGTCTGCAGAAACAGGGATGTTTCTGTACTGCATCTTGATGCTTTTAATTTCTCTTGCTGTGTGTTTTTTCAGCATACTCCTTGAGCTGTTGTTGTGTGCCTCTCACTTTTGAAAAAGATGTGCATTGTTGTAGGGAAAGCGCGGAGAGATCAATTTTCTCCCATTTTAAATGTAAAGGGAAAGGATTTAGCAGCTGGAAAGGCTTTTTCTAAAAGTAGTAGTTGCAGGTTGAGAAGAAAGGGAAGTTCTGTGGATGCACTGGCAATGAGGTTAACTACAACAAAACCAACATGTGAGCAAGAGGCGCATAGATGGAGTCTGTAATGCATGTTGAGTAATACTGTGTTTCATTAGCCGGTGAATGCCAATTAACTCCTTGCAAATTAAGGCCCAACTTAGGCTTTTGCATGGTGGTAGCAGGGCCAGCTAGCGCTGGAGAGCTGCAGTCTTACTTACACAAGTTGAACTTTTTGGTTAGAGCTGTTTTCGAGAAGGAAGATTAATCTTTAAGTTTAAAAACAAACCCCCAGTGCCCGTCTCCAGGGAAGGGCTTACAAAGGATCGAGTAGCGTGGAGAAACAACAGGAGAGGAGGGGCAGGTCTGAAGTACCCTTAAACTGCTAGGATACACGCTTACAATTCTTTTTTTTTTGCCTTACCTGGTACAGAACATCTTCAAATGAAAATGCTAGCCTACCTCTGGCAGTAAAATAAGGCAGGACAGCATGTTAGGATTTTAGGTTGCAGTCCTCTGAAGTGTTTGCGGTTGCCACTTTGTTAAAATGACCCCATTAAGAACCTCCCGAACGAAGTATCTTCTTCTGAAGAAGATCTAGGCATTTAAATATGTGGAGATATGCTGAAAAACTTGTCTTAGCTGAATACTGCCTCTAATCGATCGCCTTTGTAGTTTACAGTTTAATAGCCTTTGTTTTCAGGAGTTATTGCTGAAAGAATTTTGCTGTTAGGGGGAAAAATGATCTCCAGAGCAGATGTTTTGCATCTCTTCATATTCTTCTCTCTCTCCACAATAGTGGAAGGAAGATTAATCTTAATTTTTATTTGTTTTTCATATATACTGTGTCACAGCTAAAAGGCACTTCCATTTTCGGTCAAACAAGCAAGGCATTCCTAAATAGGAATACAAAGGAGTTACAACAGGAGGGGAGAGACCCGTGCCTTTAATGCTAAATTATATAAAATCTGTTCATGGTTATATGACAGAAACCTCTTAAAAATGCAGGTAGCTTCAGTGGAAAGCTTCTGATTCAAAAGCAGTCATTAAAAAATTCAGAGAATTTCCTGAGATCTTGTTAGAGTGGCACAGAAATAAAAATAAAAATACCCTGTGTTCAGTATGTGCTGGTGTAGCAGTGCATTTGATGTGCAAAGCTACAACTGTTGGAGAATGTTTCATCCTGGAGTCGGGTTTAAGATGAAGCGTAAACACGGTGTTTTCTTCCTTCTCTACCTTGAGCATGACGGCGTTTTGATTTTCACCCTTGTGTACATTTACAAAGGGAATGTCTAGAAGGGAATGGGTTAAACATTTAGAATAAAAACAATGTTTTTAGGTATGGTGGTACTTCAGACTGATAGGTACCTTGATGGATCTGTTCATGTTCACTCTGAGCTTTTGTTTGTCTATCCAGCCTATATTTTATGTTTCTGATGTTAATAAACAGTAGCTCATGCTGTGTGTGTTTAATCTCTCTCCCAGGTTGCTTAGTAAAAACCCTCATGACCTCCCGAGTGTCAGCGTTAACACACGCCTAGCTTTCACATCAGCGTTTTCATGTACACCTAGTGGTTAGTGAATGTTGTTAAACGGGAGTTGGATAATTCCTCCTCTAATTGAGGTTATGAATAGAAAATGCCAGAGCGTTGAAGGAATTGGTGTCAGTTGGGTTCACCAGAAAGAGGAGAGGAGGGAAGTGTTCCGGGAGTGATGGGGATTGGAGTCCATGGGAAGGAGCGGTGAGCCAAGCAGTACTTTGACTTTTTTTGATTGTGTTAGATTGCATTTTCAAAGCATTTCCATACCAGAACTGGAGCAAAGGCTTGTGTGACTCAGAAACTGAAAGGGTTAGGAAATGGTAGTGACTTAGCTAATATCAGGCAAAATGTGTTGAGAACGTGAGAGAGCGGAGGAATGGGTGTGGAAGGAAGATGTGTGTTAGAAGTTTCAGTGCTGAACCAAGATTTGAGAGAGAGAGATACTCTTTGTGTAAAGTGAAGGAAATTTAACTTAGTTCTTATGTATGTGGTGAGAAATGAGGAAAGGAAGGGGCTGCAGAGAATGAGAAGGCAGATCAAATAGTGTAACTTCAGTGCAACAGACGGCGTGATTTATTTGAGAAACTCAGATTTGATGAACTGGTGTGTTAATTTTTATGTCAGCTTTTCCCGGACAGTTGTTCCTTCAAACTAATTCTAGAGTATAGTAAAAGCACAACTCCAGTGACACTAAAATTGTTTTCATCTTAAAATACACACACAGAATCTAGTGTTGAGGAATTTCCATGTGGTGATTTTTGAATCTTTGTTGGTAAATAATTAAATTCTATCAGAATATGTTATCTTGGGAAAAGTTGTTTCAAATCTGTTTAATTTTCTGCTAAACTGGCATTTACTAAGAAAAACTTGGAGGAGAATGTCTTCGGTGAGTGAAATTTTTTTTTGTTTTTTAAGCGTCTAACATTTAGAATTAAAATACATTTCAGGGCTGAAACTATGAGCTTTAAAGGACAATTTCAATTCATGTTCAACTGAAGCTTTTTTCCCCTCTTTCCTAAAAATTATTTTTTTTTCTTTTTATGCTGAGGTAGATTTTACCATGGAACTATTAACTCAGTGAGACCAGAAGAGGCAGTTTTGTTAAATGATTAATTATATTGTGTGTATATTCCATCTATGTGAATTGTGAGCCACCGCAAACTTTGTTGTAGAGAAGTTTGTTTATGGTCCTGAGCTTTGATAGAGAGAGGAAATAATATATGCAGGAAACCTGTTTATCTCACACTGGATGTCAACTTTATGTTTCCACACAGCAAATAACTTACCTAGCTCATCTGTAATGGCCCTAAAGTTCATAACTTACAAAATGTATTGAATTAAATCATTTGTTTAAAAAAATTATAATTTTTAATCTAGATTATCTGTTGTTAAATTAATAACTTCATGAGCATGATTTTACTTTCTCGAAAAGGTGATGACTGAGAAGCAATGGCAACTTTCTGAAAAAGTTCTTTAAACTTTGAGTTATGAAATTAAACACATTCTTATTATTTGGATTTTAGTGTAAAGCTTTTGCATTTGGAAATGCTTTGTGATGTTATCAAGTAGCAGCTGTTTTTTATTTATATGTGTGAGTGCGCACATAGGAATGGGTAAACTGCAGTTTGTTATTGAAAACTATTGTGTATGTTACTGAATTTTTAAAAAAGCTGCAGTTTGAGTAATTGTCTCGAGAGTCTCATAATTAAAGCTGTTGCAGATTTGTAGTTTCAGTTTATTTCCAATCTTTCTGACAAAGTTGAGCTTTTAAGGTTTCTGGGCTTAGGTGGTAATAGAAAATGCTGCTTTTAAGAATTCTGTGTTCAGAAAGACTTCAGGAATGCAATGATGTGTTTGAAAGGTAGAAATACTGTTTTAAGTATTTTGATATATTTGACATGTATAATTTTTCTATCACTGTAAATTGTATAGACAGCTTCTTTGTGTAGGGTAGTTGGATTAGTTTTTATGATTTATGAAAGCCACTTTAAAAAGAATAGTTTCAATTTTTTTTTTATTGTACAAAAGTAGAACTCAACAAACAGCAGTTGATGAAGACACATTTGCGGTTGTTAGCCAGTCTGTCTTGTGTGTGGTTTTTTTGGGTTGTTTTTTTTTTCCCTCTTAGCCAGTCATGACAGGTACAATCTGGACTGATTTCTGTAGTACTATATTTGTCTTTGAGACAAACTTTGAGGACGGGCAAATGATTAGCAACATACAGTGTTCATTCATATATTTCTGTGCTCTGCAAACACAGCTATACCGAGTCCTCAAATTCAGAAACAGACTCCAGTTCTTTTAGGCAGGACTTGTCTTTGCTAAGTAAGTTTGATAATGGTTTGGCTTATTCATTAATTAGGGAGATACATTCTGGCAAAACTGGTGTTAGCATGGTTGTGAAGGTTTAACTTGCATTTATCACTGAAAGTTTTTCTTCTTAACCTTTGCAAATGCTAAATACGAGCAGTTCCCTTAGGATATCTTTGAAGACACCAATTAGCTTCTTCAGTGTTGATATCCTAAGAAGTTGCAGTTGTGGCACAAGATTATTTAAAATGTGCTGAAGAGCAGAATTGTTACTTCTGTATTTACAGTTTGATTTGCATGTGGCTTGTAAGCTTTAATGTTGTAGAATTTAATTTATTTATTAATTTTGGAATATCCAGGTGTGCACATCTCTTGTTATTCTATTCCTTTCCTGGTTAACTTGATGGTATGAGCAGAAATAAGCATCTATATGTTTCAGTGATTCCCCAGATAGTTTTTTTTTTTTCAAGGAGACTGTTTTTGACTTGCCCAGTGAAAAGGGACCTCACACCCCAATAAAGTACTATGGTTATTCCTCTAGAGGCACAAAACCACTTAGTAAATATTTTGGTAGAAACAGCAAATGTATGCTTTTGTAGCAACACAGAGTGATTTTAATAATAACTTGAAGCAATAATTTACATTAAGATTGTTGCTGAAGAGAAAAGCTAGGCAGGTTATGCTTTAAAAACTTTGTGCTATGCTTACAAAAATGTGTACGTTATACAAATAAGAAGCTTTTTAAGCAGGGCATAGGTGAACTGCACATTAAGTGCTTTACTGTAATAGTATATAAAATAGGAGTGTGTCCTGCTTTTGTGAACACTTAGTTTGTGAAGATGTGTGTTTTGGGCAAGTCCAGTGACCTAAGGAGGTGGTTTGGTATGTGTTGTCAGTGAGGCACATGCTATTGAAATAGCTGTGTGACCAGTCAGGGCGAGTGTTATCTGCAAACCTCTTATTGGTGCCATTACATGCTGTAAAGATAGCTCTGTTTACTTGGAAGTGCGAGCATCAATTCTGATCAAAACACTTTCTCTTAACAGGTGGGCTTTTTTTTTTGGAGTTCTTTGAACATCCCTTCTCAGTGTGGAGGGGAGCACTGTCAAAATGTGACAATAACAGGCAAATGCAGAGAATATGAAAGTTCTTAATGGTAGAGGCAAACTTTACAAGTGTGTGGGTTTCTTTTTTTCCTGCTGTTGAATGCGTGATGGGTCATTTTTACTGATTGTTTCCAGAAGCTTATAGCTTTTTCCTTCAATATGAATGGTTCACAAATTAGTACACTACTCATTTACGCCAGCTACTTGTACAGTACTGTTGAAATAGCAGAAAGTTTGATTTGAGGCAGGAAAGAAGAATTTTTTGAAATTCAGAATGCATGAAATGAATACCTACTGAAGTAGTCAAAGATCCCCTGTACTTTATCAGAGAGCAGTCTGCTTGAATGAAGGGTACTGTACCTGCTGTTAAGTTTATAAACTTGGTTTATACAGATTACTTTTTAAATTATTCATGATGCTACGTTACAAGTATATCTGACAGGTTTAAAATAAATGGCTTGATGGCAAAGAGGGAGCATGCATAAATTAGAGCTGGGATAATGTGCTCTTTGAAGTATCTCTTCCATTTGTTACTACTGGAATGCAGTAGGTAGCTGCAGCTGACTGTGATTCTCAAGTACAGAGTACATCACTATCTTGCAATTGTGTTATAGTGGCAGTTCTTGTGTAAGACAGATAAAGTGTCAGGGAGGACTAAGGTGCTTACTTGGTATTTAGTTATATACACGTTTCTGCTGAAACGGGGAGGGTATTTGTGGGATGAACCTTCCATAAGCACAGCAGTTGAGTCTGGTAGTAGCTGTGAGTTGGTAAGCTTAGCATAGCATTGCATTGTTTTATTTGTTCTTTTTTTGTTAGCGTTGCTGTGGGTTTGTAAGAGGAGTTTCAGCAAGGTGATAGGTTTTCCCTTATACTTAGTGGGATACTATATCTGGTTTGCCTATGGATCTTAGTACTTGGCTTGAGAAGTCTTCTTGATCTGTATGCACAGAAGAACTTTGCAAGAGCTGAACTGCTGTGTTTGGAAAAAGTTATTGGTGGGGAAAGAGAATTTCAGATCTCTTGGATGCAAAACCAGCTTCCCCCAACATAAATTGACACAGGGCTGGCTTTCCTGATTTGTAGACAGGCAGCTCATTATATTTGACAGGCAAGTAGTTTATGGTGTAGAAAAACCCCTAAAAAGACACGTGATAGAGCAGCCCTCAAGAATAATCAAAAGTTTTTCTGGAAGTGGAAGGTTGTCTTTTAGGGATGGATAGTTAAAATCCTAAATTGTAATCAAATGGGTACAGTATTTTTGAACAAGGTTCGGTGGCAGCTGCTCCTGGAAACAGTTTATAACCAAACTTTAAAAACAGAATTGGCTTGGACTTCGGAAGGGTTTTATCCCTGTATCTCACGGGGGTGATTTCCTCATTATTTGCATTGGCTTCAGTTTAGAGTCGTCTTCATGTTTTGTCCTTTTACAAATAGTACGTTTTGCTTCCTTGCCACTCCTGTCACCTCCCCTTTGGTCCTTCTACGTGAGTGTGGTGTGTACCTTGAAAGGCTTAAAAAGCACATTGTGGACACCTCGCGGGAGGAGTGAAGGCACTGGCACTGCACTGTAGGAATAAACACGTATTTGCGCCACTCAGCTGATCATAGACTAATACTTGGCTGTAGTGTTAGAGTTGAAATCACGATGGAAATACCTTGTTTTTCTCATCCCCTGTGCTCTTTGCTGGTGCAGAAATTACTTTTATTGTGGTGTGTTTGTTCCTTTTTCCTGGAGGTTTTGATGCGTAGTTAAATTGTTACTGTTGTCTTCTCTAGTCAAATTTCACTTATCCCACTGGGGATTTGGTTTGTTCTCCAAAACGCTGATGGAGTTAAGTAGTGTGGATTGTTCTTAAGCTTTCAGGTGGCTCTACTTTTCTTTTAGCTGAGAACCAGCGTTAAGAGAGACACTTAACATGATGATGCACAAACCGTGTTAAGAGTTCACAGACCCACTGGGATGGAGCGAGGAGCCCACTGAATTGTGGTGGTGTCTGGATGCTGTGATGGGATTCCTCCCTGCTGCTTCTCTCTCTTCTGTATCCCCAGCAGGTGGAAGCAGCTTGTGTTTCTGTATTGATTGCAGTTAACATCATCTTTCAGTTCATTGTGGCTGATGCTTTTTTTTTTTTGAGATGGATATACATTTTGGTCCCTTGCAAATGCCATGTCTCCTTGGAAGTATGGAGGGAATGAACATCCAGCTGTGTTAAGAGATGCATGTAAGTTGCTGGTTTTGTGTGTGCCTTATTCCTCTTCCTTGGACCTGAGAGGTTCTGAGACTGGGGGAAAGAAAGTTGCAAACCAGTAGGAGGTATGACTGTGTGTGGAGGAGGATGCCAAAAGTTAAAGGTTCTGTTAGACCTGTTGCTCAGGCACCTTGCATGTAGGGATGTTGTTTTTAATAAGTTATGTTGGTATTTCCTTGCAGATCTTCCAGTGACTTACACCCCTGATGGAGGTTGAGTCTGTGCAGTTGTTGCTCTACAAAAGAGCAAAAACAGAGTTTAAGAAAAACACATTTGTTGATCCAAACTTGAGACTTGCCCTGGTTTGAGCCTGCCTGGGTCTTGTCCAGAAGTGACCGAAGGTTTTGATTGTTTGTTTGTCTGTTTCCTTTTTTGTGTCTGCTAATAAAATGTTTGTATTCTTGTCACATTGAGTAGGCTGCCTACGTGGACAAATATTTTCATTGATATTGTGTCTCATCGAGGGGCGTGTAATATGTGTGTAATACTTAAATTAGGTTATGAGAGACACTTTTAAAATTCAAGCTTGTATACGCTTCGATGGGTTGTGGTTCTAAAATTTGGCCAGCGTTACCAGTGAATGAACAAAGGTCCTTTCAAGTTGGTTCAGTTATTATCCTACAGAAATAAGGCACAGACAGAGAAATGCATTTGAGTGTGTGTGTGTATGTGGCAGTGGTTCTGGACTTCAGCAGAAACACATGTGAAATGGACATCTGTTTTTACATGGCTTGTGTTTTGTGTATCTCTTTTGGTAGTTCATTGTTTAAATAAACATGTTGAGTTAGCTGTAAGGCTTTAGTGCCAAATGCCCACTGATGAGATGTATTAGGGTTTTGTTGTTCCCAAGCCATACTGAGAAAAAACAGCTTTACAATTCAATACATTTGAGGAAGATTACAAAAAGAATTCGGGGTGGATCGCAATCAGCACTTCAAAAGCAATAGCTTTGGAGTAACTCACTATAACACAGCACAGCCCATGGAAAAACACTGTCATCTTAACAGATGCAGTGTTATTTTGGAGATTCCACTGTATAAATACATGGACTGTGGTTAAATTGTGATGGCAACAGATGCAATCTCGTTTCTCGATTCTTTCATCTCTTTAATATTTAAAAATACCCCACAAAGTAAAAGAAAAAACAACATCCAGGCTGAAAATATGCCTTCTGTAAATTGTTGGGGCTGCACCTTTTGGGCCTTGTTTCATTTCAGATATGTCACTGCAGATTAGACTTGGGCAGAGTAAATGCTCATCTCTGTGAGGGCGTCTCTGCAAGTGCTGCTACGCACGGCTTATTGTACAATTTGCATATGAATGGAATTATTCAGCTATATTTTAGAAATGTCAGCAAGATTGAAGTCAAAAGTTGGTTAACCTGGCAAAAAGATATTTCCAGTATTTTTCATGAAAGAAAGTGATAGTATGAAGACAAGAATTACACATTTCACTGGCTAAGCTGACGTTGTCTGAGGAGTTTCTTGGTGTTTTTGTAGTTGATACCAGTGACTTTATTTTTAAATTTGTCCGCAATACATCGCAGTGTTTGAAAGCGAGAGAATTGGAATGCATGAATCAGATGTTGTATCGTAATGCTGCACAGTTGTGTTCACATTTGTTTTTCTTTCCAGATTTGGTTTTGTTTAAATACTGATTTGACAAGTATGAATTGAGAGCAAGGGTGGTCTTTGTCTTTTTATGACCAGCAAATAAAGCATAGCAAGATGTTGCTATCAGTGTTTTCACCTCTGTTCATCCACTAGTTTGGTAGAAAAGCCTGAAGTTAAATACTGTAACTGGGTTTCAAAAAGGGACTGGATAATTTTTGTGAGCAATGACATTGGTAGTCATGCATGCTAAAATAGGGAGTGATCACATCTCGTGCTTCAGAAGCTGACAGTATGCAAGGGTTGGGAAGAAATTTTATTCCTCCTCCAGGTGTTTGTATTTCCCTCCCTATTTGTAAAAAAACCAGAGAAATGCTACCCTTGAGGAGTGGTTAAAGGACTTGTTTTTAGAACCCTGATGTGATTTGAGAAGCTCCTGTGAGTCTGCCATCCAGGTGAAGGCACTTTCACCGGGAAGCTGTGCGTTGTCAGTCGTTCAAAGACTGTACTCTCAGCTGAAATATGAGGGTGGGGGTGTTGGAATCAGCTTGGCTGATAAGGAGATAGTATATTACACTAAAAGTAAACCCCAGGTCTTCACAGGAGACTGTTAAGATTACCTGGTGTCGCTTGCAGTTAGAATGAAACAAAATTGAGGTGACTTTGAGCGTGGTTTGGTGTCCCTATGAGGACGGGCTCTGATGCTGTTTGTTAGTTCCATGGGATTTCTCTTCGTTATTTAGGAGCAGCTGCACTCCTGGAAGTGTGGAGCTTTTCATTGTTTCTTGCTTGTTGGCGTCGGTGGCCATGGCCTTGTTTACTCGCGGTATCAAAATGCTGTTTTAACCTTAGGATGACTGTCGCTTCTCGTGGTGTCTTGTGCCTCGAGTTCATCTTTAACACCCTCGCAGCTTCCCCTAGACCTGGTGAGATGGAAGATGTGAATCCTGTTTAATAGGAGGAAGCGGATGAGGGAGAAATGAAAAGCAGAGAGACAGAGGGATATAATTGTCATGTCCACAGATTTTTTTCAGGGTGAGGGAAGAATGCTCCATTTAAGGTGACTATGTACCCTGGTGGGGTATGTCTGCCTCTGTTCTCCCTCTCTGTCAATAATCTACCTTTCAATAGCGTCACATGCTCGCTACGTGGCTCCTTGATGTCTTGGTTGAAGAAGGCAAGGCAAGGCTGGCTTTGTTGGTGTCGAGCCTGGTGCCCAGAATGTGATGAAGATAGTTTTAGGCTATGGGTCTGCGGGATGCTGTGCGCCATCATAACTGCTGGGACGTTCAGAGGGTGGAAGGGGTTTGTTTTCCTCTTGGCTGGTTAATTAGCAAGTAGCACGGACTCATGGAAGGGCTCATGGAAGGGCGAGATGAGAGCCTGAGGGGATGGGACTGTGTGGTTGAGGATGGGGCGAGGGAGAAGCAAAACAAATGGTTGCTTTAGCACAGTTCTCCACCAAGGAGTACTCCCTGCTTTTTGTACCTTGTCCATGAAAGGTGGGTGTTGGTGACTCAGCCGTGCATCAATTGGGACTCTGGGACTGGAAGGGGAAGTAGTTCCTCGGGGTTAGGGAGTGTTCAGTACGTGGACGGACATTTCTGTGTTGGCGCTGAGGTGCAGCATCGCAGCCCACCCCTTGCTGGCAAGGGGCAGCTGCAGGCAAAGACAGGGGCTTGTCACGGAAACGGCTGTGAACCCCAAGAGGAGGATTAGTGTGTTACCATCCAGCCGTCTTTGCAAAGCAGCTGAATTATTTTCATTGAAATATGGGGAGTTTGTTTGTTTAGTGGAGACAGGCTTCAGCTAAAGCTGTAGGCTGAGCGCGTGATGAATGTGATAGTTTTACAGAATTAAAAATAATTCTGATGCTTCCGCTGGGCACTACAACTCTGCGTAGCTTTGTAACCTTGTGGTGGAAATATGAATTTTAGTCCAATTTGTCCTTCAAAGTTTGTTTCTTCCTTAGTATGCAGGCCTCAAAGCACTATTAGCATATTATATTTTTTCTTTTATTGAGATGGTATGCGAGTGATTTTCATAGTGACTTAAAACGGCACACAGGAAGAGCTTGCTTTAAATACACAGTTTTAATCTCATTTTGCATATTTTTATCTGGATTTTTTTATAATTGGCTGACAACTGTTGAACACCTTGATTTGCAGATACAACCTTTTTGGAAAATACAGGCTTTTTGTGCCAATGAATGGCATTTCCCATTTCTGCACATTCATGTAAATAATTAGATGCCTTGGATACATTTGCTCAGATCCTTAATTTTCACTTCTTTAAGTGACAAAATGGCAAATGATGTGTTTTCTGGTGATTACTTCTCATTTGTGTTATTTTTAGTTGAACGGAAAGTGGAATTTTAATTGAAATGCAGAAGATCTGAATTTTGAGACTTAATTAAAACTTCAACTGTGATGGACAGGCATGATTTTAAAAAACTCAGTAGAGAAAATAGTTTGTTATTGTTTCTCAAAAGTTTGGAGCTGATATGTCTTGCCCGCTGTTTCACAGGTTTCTGTGCAAAAGTCCTTTTTAGTTTGGAAATGGTTGCTTGTTGAACTGAACCATTACCATTTGAGTAAGCTGGGATGAGGCACTTGCAGTAGTTGCTGTTGAATGTAAAAGCTATCTTAGCATTTCAACAAAGGGTGGCTCCAAGAGAGCACCGAACAGTAAATTCACCAGTCCAAACTTCTTTTGTGTAAATTATATGCCTACTATTTTTATTTTATTTAAATTACAGTAGGCATTTGCCCTAATATATGCTGTCATAATTTCATGTTAGGTTTGTAATTAAGTTTATTTTTAGAAGAAGGGATGTAAGTGGTTTATATAAAATCATTTTCTATTTTTGTAAATGAAATAATTGTATTTTATTGATTTTTAATTTCATGCAAATGTGGGGTTTTTGGCTTGGAGATCATGTAAGCAGAAAGAAATCTAATGATTTGAGAGTATTCTCATAATATAAAGATTGGTTGTCAGTAGCTAGGGGCAGTGCTAGGCAGAGTTAACTCTTACTTAGGCATGTTCAAATTGAGTGACAGATGTTATAGGATGCAGTACAATGGGGTTTATACAAAAATATTTGTTTATTGCCTGTTCTTCCTGGTTAAGGTAAGAAAGCTGAATTGTAACTGTGTTTGGAATCTGACAGGGAGATAAGAAAGATGATCATAGTGTGGCGATTTCTCAAGATGCCTGAATATGTCGCAATCCATGGCAAGTCTGGTGGACAAGGGAGTGTTAATTGCGTGCAAGCCAGATTTGCTATTTTTAATTTGTCCTCGCTATCATGTCTCTTCACAGATGAATTTGAAGGCTAAGGGGAGTTGAGTGATGACTCATTATTGAGTTAGTAAAATCACAATTGATCTCAATTTCCTGTTGATTCCAAAATTACTGAAGTGTGAAAGCTGAGAGTGACGGATGACTTCTTGGAGGGGAGTTTGAGGGTGGAATGTGGAAGTGACTCTTGTCTAAAGTAATTCAATGCTGCCCTGGGTGTTAGTACAAAAATGTCTATAGTGAGAACAGGTGTGTGCCTGAGACGGGAGGCTTTGAAGAAAGTGTGATGGTCTGGCTCGCTGAGTTACCTAGAAGTAATGATAATCTAAATAAAATATGCTCTTCAGCGGGGTGGGGAGGGGAAAGGTCTCTTAGAGCAGCTACTGGTAGAAGTTTTATCTTAAAACTTTTCATTAGTCCTCTCGGTACTGGCCACATCTTCTGATTGACCTGTGTTTTTGTCACTAAGCTCATAAGTTTTAATCTTGAAATCCTTTTGCTCCCAGGTACTATTTACTGTGAGAGTCTCCTGCTCTTTTGCAGCGTGACTGCAGAGTGGATGTCAGACTGCGCAATGGCAGAGAATGGGATGTAGGGACAGCAGTGCTGTGCGATGGAGGAAATCTTTCGTATCTCGGTTGTTGTTTGCAGTTATCTTTTGATGCATCCTTGATCTTGTCATTCTCTAGCTTTGTGCTTGTGATGAAATGGGATTAATGCTCTTTTGACAGATAGTAATTAGAAATGTGGTAATGTGCAGGTAAGAGATAAAGTTTCTTTTGTTTTTCCCCTCCTAGTACTTACTGTTAGCAAAACTTTCTTGTTGTTAGGAGCTATTAAGTTACATTACAAGACTTTGCCCACATTGAATATGTGAGAGTAAATTCTGCTGAAAAGAGATTTGTTGGAAGAAATTAAAGGGAGGATATATGCAGTTCCCCTTGGAAGCAAGCTATAAGAGAGCCTGGAAGTATTGCTTCAGGAAGAGAAAACTTAGTTTAGTTCCCTGGAGGAATAAGAGGAGGTGTGAGGTAAGGCCGTCCCTTCTCCTCTGTTTATTGCATCCCTCACAAAATCCTTTTTTAAAAAAATTTTTCTGAAGTGGTAATTTGGAATGCAAAATAACTATCTATGTTCTATCTTACAACTATTCAGATGGTCTTTGAACCGTTGAAACTTGTCATGGGTGTACACTCTGATATGCTGTGTTAAAACAGAAGTAAAGAACTAGGAGAAGAAGAAATGTATTTTTTTCCTTGTAAAGTGCGTACAAGCTTTTCCTAATGTTGCCATATTTAGGATTATAGAAAAGAGATGGTTGATCTTGCTGTCCGAGAGCACCTTGGTTTTCAAATCTATAAACAAAACAGGAAAAAAAAATCTTCCAGGCTTCTTGACAGGCTAGGTATGTGGTTTTTCACATTCAGAAAAGCTGATTCAGTTGGTCTGGCTTTTGCAAGGGAACAACTAGCGAAATGAATTGCTCTGGGAGGGTGTAAAGAACTTTCCTTTTCGCTAGAAAAAGTTGAGCCAAGATGGAGCACTGAGTTGCATGGTTGAAATTTGGTGAAGTGTGGCAAGGACATTAGTTTCCAGAGAAGTCTGATGTTTCTTCAGGATGTTGTGAATTCAGAGGTAAGAGTTGCCACACTTAAAAAGACATGTCTCAGTCTTCCTGAGGGTTATAGGAGCTTCGGGAGAGCTTTATTAGGGTGTGATCACGGCAGTTCTTAAAGCTGACACTTGCAGAGAATCTTCAAATACTTAAAATACCTTGATACCTTATACCTTGTCTTGTAGGATCTGTGTTGATATGTCCCCGTACAAAAGTATTTTGTTAAACCAATTAAATGTATAATATTTTTATAATACTTGTGTTCTGGAAAAATCAATATGACCAGTTTCCCTTTGAAATGACAAGAAGCCTGTTGTGCTGACAGAGTAGAATGCATTAGGAAGTGGTGCTTTGTATCCTCTCAAGAGTGATGTGCTCTTGTTTTTTCTTAATCAGCAGGATGTTCTCCTGGATGTCAGACGTCTTAGTTGTTTTTGTGATCTGTATCGGAGAAGAGCGAGGGGAAAAAAATGTCAGAGAAGCAGAAAAGGTTTAAATGCTTTATAATAGCAGAAAGCCTGCAGCTTTGTATTTCTTTGTTTTAGTAAAACTGGTAATGGCCAAGTTAGAATTGGACACTTTGTGTTTATGTTTGTGTTTTAAACAATAAATAAAAGAACAATTCGCCCTTCAGAAGAACATAATGCATAGCCTGCTGAAACACTCTGGAGCATGAGGGATATAATTAACCGTTTTCCCTTTAGCTTGGTTATGTTTCAAAAGGTAACACAAGATGTCTAAAACATCTGAAATGGCTTGTTTATCCATTCACTGAAGTAAGGATTTTTCAAGTTGCTTGTCTGAAAATCAAACTACTTCTTCCTCTCTCCATTGCCTTCCCCTGCTTCCTCATTTCCTGATCTGCCCTTTCCAAATTTGTAAAAGTCAAGTACTGATGGCCTTTTTTTTTCTTAAAAAAAAAAGAGAAGCACTTAAAGGCAGCCATTGAGGAGAAAAGTTTATTTCCTGTCACTTTTGCTCAAGGCTATAGAGAATAGATCTTGGAAGTTTAGGCACTTGTTCAGGCCTTTCAGAGGAGTTTTTAATAGATGCTTTGCTTTTGATGCAGTGAAGGAAGGGCAAGGACTTGAAAGGACTGACAGCACAAGGAGGGTTTGGCTTATTGCACGAACGAAACCTCTTGCTGTGATGCTGCAGTATGTTGCTTTACTTACCAGGTGCTCAAGTCGCACAAATCTGTTCTGAACTGTTTATTTTAAGATAGTTTTGGTACCATTCAGTGGAAATGGCCTGAAAGGGGACAGAACCTGAAATGCTTCCAACTTTTTTTCCCCATCTTGACTCTCCTTGAACAATATGAATTAGTTTGAGAAAGTGTCTTGTAGCTCCCACTGGGTCAAATAGAGGTTGAGATAAAAACACATATCTTTGTGTGTATTGTAATATTGATTGTCATGTGATAAATAATTCCTTGGCAGCAGCATTACTAAGTCTGATGTTCTACACTTCATTTGTAAGTTTTGGTGCAGCCTTGCTGCTGTCTGTGTGCTTGGACCTGCTTTTTGTTCTTTGATGGAGATCTTTTTCATTATTTCCTTTTGACCAGCCTTTCCTTTTGACCAGCCTTTCCTTTCAGATAAAATGTCATCCTTTGGACTGGTTAATATGACTGGAGCTCACTTCATCTGTTAGTTCTGTAGCTGCTCTCTTTTTGTTATGACTTTTTAGTAAGTTAACGGTCTCCACAAAGACCATTCCTGTCTCTCATTCACCGCCCCCCCCCAGCATGGGTGTGTACATATTCACAGCAAAACAAAGATTACTTCTGAGTCTCTCTTTCTTATAAATTCTTTGTTTTTATCCGTTCCACTATAGACTTCTTTAAGTAGAGTCTGTTCGCCGCATTGCATTTTAAGGAGGCACGCTGACCTGTGTGTTAATTTAGATTACCTCTTTTTTTTTTTTTTCCTGCACAAGTTGTCTTAGTTGGAATTTTTGGATTAATTTGAGGAGGAATATCAAAATACGACTTAGGTTGGAAACGAGATCTTTCAGACGTTGGCACTGTAATCGAAGTGACTCCTGCACTTAGAAGTTCTGTTCAGGTTCAATCTGAATATGGGAAGGGAAGATGATGATCGGGACAAGTCTGCTTTTGTTGTCCACTGAGGACACCAGAGATGACTGCAGCTGTGGTGCTACCCAGCGCAGTCATTCCTGTCGCTGGAGGACTCCCATTTTTGGCTGGCAGCCTTTTCCAAAGTTGGCTAGCAAGTTTTCTGTTAAAGACTGTGTGTGACCTTTCACAGATCTGGAGGCGGTTTGTGAATTCAGGACTTTTTCTTTGTGTCCCCAGTTGCTGGTTAATTGTGGAGGAAATAAGGAGACCATGTCCTGGTTTCTGAATCTGGAGTTGAATGAAGCTGGCATGTGGTAAAGCAAAGCACAGTCCGCTCAGATATGTTTTCTTAACATGGAACCAACTAGCCTTGCATAAATACGGTGGTTTTCTTTCACAACAGCAATGAGAGGCCAAAAGAGCTGTCAGACAAGTGAGGCGAGGCCAAGGATTGTCCTTCAGCTGTGCTCTCCAGATGATTTTGCTTTCAAGCTTGCAGTTGGAAAAGAGGTTTTTTTGTTGTCTTCCTGTTCAGATCCTTTTTACCTATGCTTTTCCATTAATTCATGTTTTTTTCTTTCTCAGATCAGACGTAGTTTAAAGCTTTGCAGTATAGCTGTGTTTTAAGCGTGTATATGGCACTGTTACCCAATGTAGTTATGCCATCAAACACCCGCCCTGTAGGTGCAGTTTATGTTGGCAGAAGCTGTTTGGCTGGTGTGACTTGGTGTTGTTTGGGCAGGCAAATCCTAACTATGGGCAGACAAACTCTTTTTTTTTGGGGGGGATGTCTGTAGTGGCCCATCCTTTGCAGTGGAGATTAGATTCTTCCTTTACCTTACAGGATTGGCAACTGTTTTTATTATATGGTGATGGTGGGGGATGTTATAATGAGCTCTGTGTTTTCAGAGGTTGGTGAAACCTTTCTTGTGTCTGAAGGAAACAGTCTTGCCAAAGCTTTGTTGGATCCAGACTGCTTTACATCCAGAGAGGGATTTTTCTCTCGTGCAGTCCTGTAGCCTAATTCTGAAGCCTTGCGAGCAGCTTCTGCCGGTATGAGTTTCCTTCTTGTGAAGAGATGTGCAGAATTATTGCTGCTGTTGGTCCCTCTGTTTGAGAGATAGTATCTCTTGAACATCAGGTAATATTTTTTTGTCTGTCTTGCACAATACAAAGTGGCTGTATTGTTACTTATGGTAAGAATTTCAGAATGCATTGAAGCTAAAGAATAAGTCATTCGGGTTTATATATTTAAGAGTGTATTGCTTGGTTCATGTGGTTTCTCTTGGGTCCCTTTGTATGTCTAGCTCCTCTTATTTGTTGCAGTGGATAAAGTTCATTGTTTAAAGTGATTTTCAATTTCAAGTTCTCTAAGGAAAGATTTCTTATCATAAATTGATTATAAATCTACTTACTATAATAATTTAGATACTAAGTAGTACACACTTGTTAACAAAGACAGAGCACTTTGCTGAAGAAACATGCTTGCTCAGCAGGCATTCACTATAAAACCAAATTGAAAGCTTTTTTAAAAAAATGTGTCCCACATAACACTCTCTACTTTCAATCAGATTTCTAATTTTATATTGTTCTGAAAAAATGTAGAGCTGTGGAATTGGACAAAGGTGTTAGTACAAAGTAAATATATTACCCACCTTTTGGTTTAGTAAAAGTAACAAGTGAAGAGAGAAACCATATTTAGTGAAAAATCAGCATCATTTAGTAGTTACTAGATACCACTAATCTTAAAACAAAATCAACACAAACAATCCCACCACCCCACCCCCAAATATAAATGCAGAACAAAATAGTTAACTTTCATTTTGTGTCAGAATATTATGTTTTTGTATTTAAGTGACAACGGGAACTTAGTGATTGAATCGCGTTGGTTAGAGTTAGCCTACTGTTCTATTCTTTCACTTGGTTGTTTTTCTCCTCTTGATGTTATCCATCTCTTCTGTCTGGCTCAGATTTCTTCTAATTTCTTATGCTGTCTTCCTCCTGACCAGAACAAATAGTGGAATAATACTGGGGATTGAGCAAAATTCAGTTTAAGTGTATGTTCTCCGGCTGTATCTTTAGCTAGGAGTTAGTTGTATAGGGTAAAAATAATGATGAAGACGGAGATCGCCATCTGAGCCTTAATTTACCATCTGGGATGAGTGTCTGCAGCCACAGATCTCAGCAAAGGGAGGTACCTGAAGCTGGGAGCATCTCAAACATCCAGGTTTGATATTGCTGTTTGGTTTGGCTTTAAGTCCCATCTCCTATAACTTCTTGCATCCCTTTCTTCCAACGCTGTTCCCCGAAGGAGCAGAATAGATGATCCCTGATGATGAGTTGAATGAAATGTGCTGTGGCTGTATTTCTCTGACCCATTGTTTTCTCATGGTTGGATTTGTCAGAAATGCATTAGGGCAACCTTTTGCATCCCATGCTCTCCAAAACTACCAGGCAGAGGAGGAATGATAATTCTCCTGCTTGCCCTGCCATTCTAATCCTCTTCTAATAAAAGTGGATATTGTGACAATAATTGCAGTTGCCAAGCAATAGAACTCGGTACAGCGAGGCTGAACCTAAACCATTTTGTTCACCAAAATTACAGCATTGTGCATCACCCACAGTGCTCATAGGCAGTGTCTAAAAACCTGTATATAGGGTTGGGAATCCAATGTCTTGGGCAGTATATAAATGTAAAATTTGAGAGTGTGGGCTGAAATGTCCCCTTGACTTAAAAGCCAAATGTGGACAAATGACCGGGAATAGGCACTGTCGTCGTTTTTTTTAACAAGGTGTACATTTAGTGGTTTTTTGTTGTTGTTTTTCCTGTTTAACAGTGGATGTCAGTTAACTGCTAAACAGAATATGTGCGTAGATATGTTGGAAATCCTATATTTAGGATTGGAAGCTTTTCTTTATCTTCAGAGAAGTGAAAACCTTGGAGTTCTTATAGTTGACTCTGCCTAAAAGGGCTCTAGTTTTCCATGCTAACCCTGTTATCTGGTTGTTACTCACCTGTGTGCTTTAAGGGTGCTCTGTTTATGTCAAGATTCACCTTGACTGATATCACAGAGGTGGTTGTTCATTTTTTTTTTTTTTTTTCCCCCCCTGCTTATTGTGATGCCTCTGAGATGATAAATACCCTGTGTGAATGTTACTGTTCTCGTATAAAGGACACTTTTCCTTGGTTGGGCTGTGTTTGTGATAATAAAAGCAAGTCAAAAGCATCCAATTGGCCAGAAAAGTGAGTTCACATAAAAACTTCTACTGTTATAGATACTATAGATACTTTGGTTTATATTTGCCTTAAATTGTGTTCTGGTGCAACTGTTTTTTGTTGATAAGACCTGAACTACTAGTCACCTTGTCTTCGGTGCCAACCCACGTGCTTTACCTTGTCTTTGGAGAGGAAGGTTCTTTTTTCAATCTGGTTAGCTCACGACTGGAAAGCCCCACAGCACCTGCATATATGTAATTTAATACCTTTAAAGCCATTTTTGGGGATTGCAAGTTGGTCATACTTTAACTGCCCTGAGAAAGCAGGTTACAGCACGACCTATGTGATTTTAAGCTGTGCAGGGAAGGGAGGAGTGGGAGGGCTCCTTGTTAATTTAAGTTTCATAGTGCTGCCTTTTTCCTCTGTGCAGTTGGATAATTTTTTTTTTAAACTACCTTAAATCTCAGTTCAGGTGGAACTACAGGATTAAGGGAAGTCTTAGTTCAGTTTGTTAAAATACAGACGTTGCTATGGGAGGCCAGAGAATGTAGAATTGCTGTGTTTCATCATATAAGAGGCGGTTAGCACAGGATAGTAGGGCCATGTGTTGCATATTGTTAAGAGTAATTGCATCAGACTTGTAATTTTTCTGTGGATCTAAGTATAACTTCCCGATGACTCTATTAAATCCTTTAGCTGACCATTATGGATACAATTATCTGTTATGATACTGTTTTTCCAGTTAGCTTCTAATGAAGCCTAGATGATCTGGCTTGGTTGGCCAGTTATTTTTTAAAAATTAAAAAAAGAAATAAATCCCAAAAAACTTTCAAGAGAGGTAGGTTTCATGGATTACCGTGTGATGGCAACTCAGCAGGCAGATAAAAACGTAACTCTCCATAAATGTGAGTTGCTGAGCCCAGCCACATGAT
The DNA here is from genome assembly GCA_013400135.1 of Rhinoptilus africanus. Taxonomy (NCBI): domain Eukaryota; kingdom Metazoa; phylum Chordata; class Aves; order Charadriiformes; family Glareolidae; genus Rhinoptilus; species Rhinoptilus africanus. Next base: position 33,772 of record VXBO01013847.1, on the reverse strand, counting down.
GAATTTTCATTCTGGAAGAATTGTCTGCTTATCCCGACTACCTAAGCGTATATCCCATAGGTTTCTGCCAGCCAGTTGCAGGGTCACTTGGATGCGTTCACAACTGTTTTAAAAATAAATAAATAAAATCATACACACAACTGTGTTTTTTTTTTTAAAGGTGGAGAAGAACAGTCCCCAGGAGAGACAATTTCTGTTAAGCTCCGTTGTCATCACAGATTGTGAAACACAAATTCAGTGTTACAAACAGCTTGTAACTTCAGACTTCCATTTTTGCTTTAGCAGGCATTAAACTGAAGCTACTGGCATAGGGTTTAAACATTATTATCACATTCTAAAAAAATGGTTTACTCTCATAGTTATTGATCATAATATGCCACCTACTCACTTCTATGTTACGTATTTTGTATTGAATGGCATGCTCCTATTTTGTGGTGCTGTTGGAAAAGTGATAATGCAGGGTAAGAAAGAGTACAGAGGTTTGAAGTCTGTCTTTCTTCCTGTGAGGATGGTGCTCATCTTTAGTGATTTATGCATTACCTGCTTTCTTCTGCCTTTTTTTTTTTTTTTTTTTTTGTCTGTTTGACTTCGACAATTTTCTCACAACCTGGCAAATTTGACCATACTGTGACTCTGAAGTGTTGCAGTGTAGTTTATGGAATTATTCTGGAGTAGCACTTAGACAGCTTTCCCTTCCTAGTAAATACAAAGAAACACCCCGACAGAGGTTGGAGTGTTCAGCTCCAGCCTTAACACTCAGACAATGGCTTTCAATGATTGACTTGTACTAGGCATTAATGGGTGAGGGATTTAATGTAGGCTTGATCTTTGTGTCAAGTTTTTGTGTTTTTTCTTCTTCTTTGGTTGAGTGGCAGAGAGTTTTGCAGGCATTGTCCGTGACCTGGGCACTGCAGATCAGAGTTTAAAGTTTGGTGCTACTTTTACTTGGTTTGATAGCCAGGGGTTCTGGGGTGGTCATGCAAGCTCAGCCGCTCGAGTGTTACTAGCTCTACAATACCTTCCTCCATTTTTGCCCTGTGTGCCCATGAGGACAACCAAAAATCCATGCCAACTCAGCCACTTGCTCATGTTATTCAATTTCAGTAGTAGGAGGTAACAGATGTGGCTTCAGAGGAACCCCTGAGGGATGTGCTGGGTCAGTGCAGTCTTGGTGAGAGAGGATTAATTTAGGGATGACTTTGTCATGAGGATGCTTTCACGTGAGCTAGGGTAAATCTAGACCCACTTGCTCTGGTGAGCTGTGTAGAGAAGACATCAATCAATATTATTAAAGGGACTCAGTTCATTTTGTTGGCTCCATTTTTGCTAAGCTGCTGTTCTTGTTGATTTTCAAAGTAAAATTTTGGCAGAGAGAAGTAAGTGAGATGAGGGACAGAAAAGTGATTATTCTCAATCTTTTTTTGTGTAAACTTATGGGCAATTTGGAGGAAGTTCATGGAAAGCAACAATGCCAGAGATTATCTTTAGCCAATGACAGCTGAAATTGCAAGAGCAAAAAGGCGGAGGCGGTTTGAGTTTGTGATGTGGGTTGTAGTCCTTCTGTGTGTTATTTTTGTGAATGTTTTGTTCGGGTCAGCTTGGTAACACAGTGGCCCTTGGATTTGGAATATATAGTTAGTGGAGTGGTAAAGGAGAAAATTAAAGTAGTAGACGTGTATCTTTCTAAAGGCTGTGGGAGACAACGAGAACATCTGTGGAGAAGGGGAATTCAGGTGCTTTTTAAGGTTTTTGGGCCAAATTTGATTGACCTCTTGTGACACCACTTTTTTCTTCCAAATCTATGAGAGAAGAATTCTGTAAAAGGTTGTTAAGAGTGATGAGTGACACAAGGTGAATGATAATAGACTGTATTTCTCAGAAATGACAAGGTAAGTTGCAATACAATCTCCAGTCCCTTGAGTGTTTAGAAGGTCATAGTGGTCTGGCTTTGTCCTTCAAAGCTTAACTTTTAATTAAATGAAGAAAAGCCCCAAACCCTCTTCCTGTGCCTTAGATGTGTAAACAAGAATGTTCTTAAGGCTTATATTCAAATGGTAACAGTTAGGTTTTTGTTTGGGTTTGAGTATTTCCCTTCATGTTTTGCAAAGATGTCAGTGTTGTGCTAGTGCTAGAAATGCAGAAGTTGAAATTCAATTATGTACTTGCTTAGCAAAAGCTAAAATGCTTGACACTTTCTGGATTGTGGGGGCCCTTTTACCTATTCTTCCCCACCCCCCACCCCGAGAGATGTAACTTCATAAACTGCTTTATATTTACCAAGATTTTATGTAGCATATTCGATGTAGAGGAATAGTTCAGTGATGAGGGAGACAGATTGAATCATGTAGTGTACATTTAGTTCCCTCCTTATTACCGGTTCTGACATCCCAAGAGGTAATATAGAAGCTGGCTTCCCTGGGAAGAGATCTAGTGATTGATGTGACACATGCAGGATAGGTGAGCTTAGAGAGTACAGAAATTTTGTGGGAGGTTGTGTAAGTACATTAAAGACACTAAAATATATATTTCATTCATAGTGTCACTACGAAGGCAAAACCAAGAGCTCAGTGGGTGGTGGAATCCTGTGTTAATGTAAAGTGTCATAAGCAATCTCTCCAACCACTGATTTCTGTGAACTCCACATTTAATTTCTTCTTTGCATAGTATGCAATTAAAGAATCCTTACGCTTCTGTAGTAATTTTTTTTTCCCCTGCATCTGCAGATGGTGCAATTATGCTGAAACTTCATGGGCTTGAAGGGAAATTGTGGTTGCAATTGATTCCTTCTCAGTCTTTCTACCTTTGCCTTCCAAGTCTTGGAGTGAAACTACAGGAACAAATGAGGCTTAAGACCAGGCCATGGACTGCAGTACCTCCCTGTTCAGAGATGAGTGCATGAGAACACTGAAAGATTTCTCTTCTTCAGTGCTGTATGACAGTCCTGATGTATGGTTTTTTTTTTTTTAAACAAGTGTAATAAGTAGCAGTAAGAATGAAGAGAGAGGTTAAGGTCAAGTTTTACTTTTCCCTGTTTATAATCTCTATAGGCGTAACATTTTTAGACTCTCCTCTCTGTTTCCACTGATGTGTCCTGCTTCTCTTCTGAGCAATTGCAGTCAGGTAGAAAAGAGACTCCTTTTAAATCTGCTGATGGGCTTTATCATGTGTTTAGTTCCTTTTTCCTAACCTAATTCAAACCAATTTTTCAGATAACATGGAGATTAGGAGGCTGTCATCAGCCAAAGTAGTCTTTAACCTTCAAGTGTCCGCAAGAAATTTTTTTGAGCCATTGTGTGTTTTCCAGTGTGCCAGACAACCCCTCTGTTGAGTTGATGCAGTATATAGTCAACATGTCAATATGTGGGCCATTGTGCGCATCTAAATCCACCCAGTGCAACAAACATGTTGTTTGTTGTTGTGAGAAAGGGATGGTAACTCTGGAGGTGTTTGCCTTCCGAAGGCGCTGTGTGCTCTGGGTCTGGGATGAGAGCTGCTGTCCGCGGCCGTATGCAGTAGCTGCTTTGGACACTGATTTTCAGTAAGGACTTGACGTTGATTAAAACTAAAAAATATGTGATGAAAAGGAAGCATCTCTGTTGAGAATAAATAACAACACTGTTCAGAAGATGTGCTGATCTCCCAGAAAGACCTGTGGCTCTGAGCTGACATTGCTGAAGGAGGATGTGGGCATTGGAGGAGTTTGGGAGAGCGATGTTCAGTAACACCAGCTCTTAGCTGACCATAGAGTTGCAGTAGCTGTCTGGGAAAGCAAACCTCTCGAAGTAGAGTGTGCTCAGAAAAAAACATTATTGGCAAAGTGAGATTTTTCTTGTGGTGGTGGCAGCGTTAGCAAGCTACTCTGCTAAAAGTAGAGCTAGCCACAATTGTTTTTTGTATTAAGCCTTGTAGTTCCTTCTTTGTGTAGGAAATCATCCAGCGCTGGTGGTAACATACTGTACTTGTTACCGCTGTACAGAATTCCAGGGTAGACCAGAAGTTGAGCAACCTCATGCCCTCCCTTAAAGGAACCCTTTTGAACCTTGTGGATCACAGACTTTGTCCTCAGAATGGGTGTTTTACCCCGTCGGGCAGGAAGACCATATGGAATTAGAACAAATTGTGCACCTTCACTGCTTTCTTCGAGCAACCAGTGTAAGGGATGTTCTGGGGATTTTTTTTGTTTGAATGGAAAAGCTGAAGGTGTCCGGGCTCCTCATTTAAGATAAAGCTTTGCATCCCTACTCTGAAGTTAGGGAAATGGTTTTCACAGAAGGGAAGTCAAAAGACAAGCAACAAAGGAAAATCCTAACTTGCTTTGTTAACGTGCCGTGAGTGTATAAAACAGGAGAAGGGTGAACAGGAGTTGATTTAAGGATGGCTAGTTAGATGTTAATGGCAAGCAGTCTATCCTGGTTCTCCTTTCAGGGATGTAAGTGACTGCACAGGCTGAACAAGTCTCTGTTAGTAGGGAAGGCCTGACCCGGCTGGAGCAGGCTTAGGTGGAAAAGGCCTGAGACTTGCGAAAGGGTTGTGCTGGGATGACTCGATGACTCAGAGCTGCCTTGGTGCTGCTTTGTCTGAGAGTTTTTTGGTGTGGTTTTTTTCTTTTTTTTTTCTGTTCGAGTGTGTGTTGAGGGAGCCAGATAGTGATGGTTGTTGCTCCATCTTTAACCTCTGTCTAGTTGAGAGGATACTGAGACTGTTCAGTATGGTACAATCTTTTAACATTACCCGGAAAAGTAAAGGGCCAAAGGCAAGGCTTAAAATGTGAAGGTGTGTATTTTTCCAAGAAAAACCTAGACAGTTGTGTTTCTTCAGAAGTTCTAAATGAAGTAACTGGGAGGAATAAAACGTTTGGAAGCAAGAACTACACCATGATGAAGATTTCTTGTAAAAAATTAATTCTCTTACTAAAAACAGTGAATGTATGAACTGCCAATCCTGCCCTCTTAAAACCTTATTGATAACAAATTAACTGCTACGAAGGTATGTACAGCTGTGACAGATGCTGTAGCAAACAGAAGTTGTATTATCGGCTGAATGGTGAACATCAGCCTTTCTGCTGATCTGTCATTTGTAGCATGGCATTTTGCGAACAGAATGGTTCCTTTGAAACACCGAAGGGCAACAGGCAAGTCCTTTTAGGAGTCGCTAGTGGCCTGAAGAACTAGTAGATATATAAAAAGAGTGAAGACCTGCTGCATGAAGTAAGTGATTATTTGATGATAGATGATGATTAAATAGCAGGTGTTTTTCAAGGTGGCAAGGTTCTTCTCTTCTCCAGAATGTTTTTTTTGGGATGAAAATGAGTGTTAGCAAATCGTGGTTAAGGTCGAGAAGAAACTGCTGGATGGCTGCACCCTGAGCTCTTTGTGTCACACAGAGCTTGGCTTTACTCTGCCGGATCTGCGTGTCCTCAGTAGTGTCAGCTCACTGCCCATGTGCTGTGCAGGGTGCACGTTTGTTCACAGCCTCTGGTCTGCTCCGTGGTGCCCAGCCTGGAGAAGCACGTAGAAAGGAGGCTTGTCAGGAGATTCTGCCAGACTAAAGAATAGGCTGCAGGTCACGCTGATTACTCCCATGCTATGAACCTGTTACGTGCAGTCATTTTTCCTGGTAGTTCATTGACCTCATCTCAACTGCGTGATCAGGCTTGGATGTGTCCTCTGATTAGGAATGGGCTGCAGGTCCTCAGAAAGACCGTAGTGTGAAATGGGGTTTTCTGTTACCTTTGGAAGTTCATGTGTCCTGCAGCTTGCCCGTGGGATGCTCCCAAAAAACAGCCCAAGCGGGCTTCTTGTCCCATAGTAGCTGAAACTCAGTACTTTTGGACTAGAGCGCTGCTTCCAGGGAAGCATTTGTGTTCGTGTTGGTAAAGAATATATTGCTTCTCTTTGGTATTTTACTGTATTGTGGAGATCTCTTAAACAAACAAATATATATTTCTTTAAAGAACTAATTTTTCACTCAGAATTGGGTGCTTAGTTTGGAATAATCCTGAGAAATGATGGGCAGTTTAAGGAAAGGCTTGGAAATCTGTAAGCAGCTGAATAAAACCAGCATGAATCTGACTATAGGTAGTTATCCTGAGTATTTATAATCTACACAAAACTATTGGGGCAGGGTAATAAACAGATGTTGTGTTTTTATTTTCTGTTAGTGAGCAAAATAAATACTTAATAGTTAATTTCCAGTTCTGAACTGAACATGAAACCAAGGTAAGTAATACTAGTCATGTTAAAAAAGCTCTCTAAGCTGGAATATAAAAAACTGTTAAATGGAACACAAATGCTTTAAAAAGCATTTTATATGCACTTCATTCTGTCAGACAAACCAGTTTATTTTGTAAGTCCATATATGCTTTCTCTAAAATGGGGTTCAAAGAGAACACAGCACAGCCAAATGGAAATTGTAATTGACTTTGAGCTCTGATTAATTTGTTGTTCATATAATCCTTTTCAGGACAGTGAGGAAAACGTGAGAAAAAGATGATGTGTTGTGGTATAATTAACTTTCTTGAACAGTGTAAATTTTAAAAGAAACTTTTTTTTAAAAAAAAATCCATCTTCTTTAATTGGAACTGTTTTTTTCCAAATGTCAGATGCTCGTCCTATTCCATGTTTGGGTCTCTGCAGTTCTCATTAGATGCATGAAGTTCTGCAAAACACAACTCACTAGATAAACTAATAAGTTCTTAAATCAAAAACGTTAACAGCATGCTCATCTGTAATCAGTTTCTAACATTAGAGCCCACTGGACTTTATCCTTTTCCGTATTAAGGGGATGATGTTTCATAATTGAGGTGAGTGAGTGCATACTTTTGCCATAAAGTTCTAGAAAGCTCATTGATTTATAAAAGCATTAAATATCTAAAATTAAGTAACTTTCAAGCTGAAACAAACATAAAGCTAAGAGCAATATGACTTCTAAAGCCCAGCCTCAGAATAGACGCATGAACAGATATATAATGCTTTAGTTAACAGTTGCTGCCATTTCTCTTACAAATTGTTCTTTAGGGTATTGTAACTCAGCTGTTTTTAAACCCATCACTCTGGAACCTTGCCTACAAAATGTCAGCGCAAGTGCAAATTTTATTTCTTTAACAAAATAAAGGGCTCGGAGCAGTTAAGCTTTCTAAAACTTTATGGCAGTAAAATAAATTTTGATACTTTTGCTTTGCTGTAACAGGAACCATACTCTTCACCTTGTCCTGCCAGCAGGTAGAGACAGAAACCAAAACAGTTTAATTGGAAAAACATTGTGTGTTCCAACTTGCCTTTTTTTAAAAAGAGAAGCCCAAAGTCTATGTGTAAATACACTCATGTTATTGTTGGGCTGTGCTTTGGGCAGAGGGCACTGTCTCCTGAGGGTGGGTGGGAGGGATAGTTGCTTTAGAAGAAAATTTCAGAAGTTGAAAGCAAGACAGTTTATTAAAGGAAGTTAATCTGGGTTGAGATTGTCTTTCCTACAGATTTGGGAGAGCAGCCCACACTTCTGCTATGCTTGACCAACATATCTCTTATCAGATCTACTATCTTGTGAGTTCTTTTAACATTCCCACTGTCCCATCTGGCTTCTAAAGCTGGGTAATGCCAGTCCAGTTGCCTTTTCTAATGTTTTCCTGAAGTTAAAGTTTTGACACATATTCCAGGCAGTAGCATGCAATTGTCCTGTAGTCAGTATATACTAAAATGAGGATTTCCTGTCTCAGTGATCATGATGGCAAAGTGTTACTGTTTGCACGTTAGTTTTGGTGTTTANAGTAATACTAGTCATGTTAAAAAAGCTCTCTAAGCTGGAATATAAAAAACTGTTAAATGGAACACAAATGCTTTAAAAAGCATTTTATATGCACTTCATTCTGTCAGACAAACCAGTTTATTTTGTAAGTCCATATATGCTTTCTCTAAAATGGGGTTCAAAGAGAACACAGCACAGCCAAATGGAAATTGTAATTGACTTTGAGCTCTGATTAATTTGTTGTTCATATAATCCTTTTCAGGACAGTGAGGAAAACGTGAGAAAAAGATGATGTGTTGTGGTATAATTAACTTTCTTGAACAGTGTAAATTTTAAAAGAAACTTTTTTTTAAAAAAAAATCCATCTTCTTTAATTGGAACTGTTTTTTTCCAAATGTCAGATGCTCGTCCTATTCCATGTTTGGGTCTCTGCAGTTCTCATTAGATGCATGAAGTTCTGCAAAACACAACTCACTAGATAAACTAATAAGTTCTTAAATCAAAAACGTTAACAGCATGCTCATCTGTAATCAGTTTCTAACATTAGAGCCCACTGGACTTTATCCTTTTCCGTATTAAGGGGATGATGTTTCATAATTGAGGTGAGTGAGTGCATACTTTTGCCATAAAGTTCTAGAAAGCTCATTGATTTATAAAAGCATTAAATATCTAAAATTAAGTAACTTTCAAGCTGAAACAAACATAAAGCTAAGAGCAATATGACTTCTAAAGCCCAGCCTCAGAATAGACGCATGAACAGATATATAATGCTTTAGTTAACAGTTGCTGCCATTTCTCTTACAAATTGTTCTTTAGGGTATTGTAACTCAGCTGTTTTTAAACCCATCACTCTGGAACCTTGCCTACAAAATGTCAGCGCAAGTGCAAATTTTATTTCTTTAACAAAATAAAGGGCTCGGAGCAGTTAAGCTTTCTAAAACTTTATGGCAGTAAAATAAATTTTGATACTTTTGCTTTGCTGTAACAGGAACCATACTCTTCACCTTGTCCTGCCAGCAGGTAGAGACAGAAACCAAAACAGTTTAATTGGAAAAACATTGTGTGTTCCAACTTGCCTTTTTTTAAAAAGAGAAGCCCAAAGTCTATGTGTAAATACACTCATGTTATTGTTGGGCTGTGCTTTGGGCAGAGGGCACTGTCTCCTGAGGGTGGGTGGGAGGGATAGTTGCTTTAGAAGAAAATTTCAGAAGTTGAAAGCAAGACAGTTTATTAAAGGAAGTTAATCTGGGTTGAGATTGTCTTTCCTACAGATTTGGGAGAGCAGCCCACACTTCTGCTATGCTTGACCAACATATCTCTTATCAGATCTACTATCTTGTGAGTTCTTTTAACATTCCCACTGTCCCATCTGGCTTCTAAAGCTGGGTAATGCCAGTCCAGTTGCCTTTTCTAATGTTTTCCTGAAGTTAAAGTTTTGACACATATTCCAGGCAGTAGCATGCAATTGTCCTGTAGTCAGTATATACTAAAATGAGGATTTCCTGTCTCAGTGATCATGATGGCAAAGTGTTACTGTTTGCACGTTAGTTTTGGTGTTTAGTTGGTTTTGTGGTTTTTTTTTTTTTTAAAAGGTTTAGGGAATGAACTTTCTTGCACATAGCTGCTTCTAGTGCAGCAAGCCCCATTTTAATAGCCTCTGCTTGCAGCTCGGATCTGTACTAGAAGGAAGATGAGGTAATAGTTTGTGTAGAAAACATCTGTTTCTTAAAAAAGATCTTGCCCTGTTGTGTTTTTATGTTGTTGCTCTTAATAAGAGAGTCCTTTAGCCTTTTAAAAACTTACAAGTCTTTAAGTCCTTGTTGGATATTAGAGTTGCTGTGGTTTTAGCATGCTCATGTTCTGGATCCTTTGTTAGCTTAAGTTATTAGCCTTAGATAAGTGTTGTGGGATGGAAGGACTGCTTTCTATTGTCAGTGCAATTTCTGAATCTTTGGACAATTTGTCTGGGTTAGAATATAAGTTTTTTGGCTCCAGCGTTTGTTTAGACCTTTTCCTCGTCTGAGGAAAAGATGTTGTTAAAATAATTAAGCCTAGCATGCATAAAAAGAGAACCTTTCCACAAAATTGAATTGCTTGGGGTTTATTTAAGTTTTGGCTTGCTTAAATAAATTGGTATTTTACTTTGTTTGCTTACAAGCAACTTACTACCTATTCTGGGGAATCTTTTTTCCATGTTTTCCACAGAAGAGACCAGCTCTGAAGGTTTCCAAGAACAACAGCGCTCTACGCTCCGTAGTTCTTTTTTTACATCAAAGTGCATTTTATGTGACTATATGTGATTATTACATTATTAGCACACTTTTCTCCCAGCCCCTTTAAAATTTCTCCGGTGATATGTGTGTGAAATGGGAAGACCTAATACATAGAATTATTAGGGAATAATCCTTTCGGTCATTGTTTTCTTGAGTGCATTGAGTTCAGTCTGCTGTTTTCAAGGGAAATTCCTCACTGGGATGCTGTGTGTTCTTGTAAATAAATTTATCCTGTGTTTCTTAGAATTCGGTGGACTGTTTTGTATCTTGGTGCCAAAATCAGTGACACTTGGTTCGCTGGAACATGCAAACAGGAATTCACTGCATTAGCTACAAGTTCAAGCAACAACTTTTCTTCCCAGTCACAGCACGGGAAGTGCTGACCAGCTTTCCATGGATTTTGTGGTGTTGCTGATCTATTGCAAGATTAGCGTTCAAGAATTAGGGCTAGTTTGCCTTGTGACCCTGGGATTTGAGAAATAAGTTGTAATTTTCTGAGAAGTGTTGCCCTTTATGTATCTTGGGTGGGGTTGGGAGCAAATTACTAACGTTTGACCAGTGGATCACTCTGTTACCGAACCTGTTTGGAGTCATGCGGCTGAACCCCCAGTCTGGTCACACATGTCATGATGTCATTTGCAGCAGGATGCACAAATGCATTCAGTTTATGCCTTTCTTATTGGGATCGTAATCATGTCACTTGACTTGCTGTGGGCCAGCAGGTCAAGGGACGTGATTCTGCCCCTCTGCTCCACTCTCTTGAGACCCCACCTGGAGTACTGCATCCAGCTCTGGAGTCCTCAGTACAGGAAAGGCATGGACCTGTTGAAACGGGTCCAGAGGAGGGCCACAAAAATGATCAGAGGGATGGAACACCCCTTCCATGAGGACAGGCTGAGAGAGTTGGAGTTGTTCAGCCTGGAGAAGAGAAGGCTCCGAGGATATCTTACTGTAGCCTTTCAATGCTGAAAGGGCGCTTATAAGAAAGATGCAGACAAGCTTTTTAGCAGGACCCATTGTGACAGGACAAGGTGTAAAGGTTTTAAACTAAAAAGAGGATAGATTTAGACTAGATATAAGGAAGAAGTTTTTTACAATGAGGATGGTAAAACACTGGCACAGGTTGCCCAGAGAAATGGTCGATGCACCAACCTTGGAAGCATTCAAAGTCAGGTTGGATGGGGCTTTGAGCAACCTGATCTAGTTGAAGATGTCCCTGCTAATTTCAGGGGTGCTGGACTAGATGACCTTTAAAAGTCCTTTCCAACCTAAACTATCCTGTGGTTCTATCTTTTTGTTCCCTAATCTAATGCAGCTTTCTTTAAAAGTAATAGTAAAATATTTCTCTGTCTGCCGAAGAATACAGATAGCTTGCATCTCTGTGTTCGTCCTGATGGTGTTTATAGTGGTAGGTTAAATGAAATGAATATTCAGTGTAGGTGTTAATCAAGTACTCATTTTTTCTTTTAACATTGCAACCTAATTAAAAAGTTAAAAATCTTTTGGCTGTCAGAATATCCTACTTGCATTCCAGTTTCAAAAGGCTTAAAAGTGCCTTACTTATTAACTTTCCTTTCTCCTTTTACATTTTCAGTTTGCGGGCCAAATGTTGACATTCGCAATGATATCCATGAGCTGAAACGCCTGGAGAACTGTACAGTAATTGAAGGTTTCCTTCAAATTCTGCTCATCTCTAAAGCAGAGGATTACCGCAACTTCCGCTTCCCGAAGCTCACTGTCATAACTGACTATTTGCTGCTGTTCCGTGTGGCAGGCTTGGAAAGCCTCAGTGATCTCTTCCCCAACCTCACAGTCATTCGTGGGAGGAACCTCTTCTACAACTATGCCTTGGTTATCTTTGAAATGACAAATCTTAAAGAGATTGGGCTTCACAACTTGAGGAACATAACCCGCGGGGCCATACGGATTGAGAAGAACTCTGACCTGTGTTACCTCTCCACGGTGGACTGGTCTCTCATCCTAGATGCAGTGTCCAATAACTACATCGTTGGGAATAAACCTCCCAAGGAATGTGGGGACTTGTGTCCAGGAACGATGGAAGAGAAGCCGTTGTGCGAGAAGACATCTATTAACAATGAGTACAACTACCGCTGCTGGACCACCAACCACTGCCAGAAAAGTAAGATTTGAGTAGATAGTGTGTTTTTGTTACCTCTTTCTGAAGTAAAGATTTAATTTTGTTGTTTTATTTTAAGCTCTTTAGCAACTTAAACTTTATTCTAGTTGTACATAGTCCAGATAACAAGTTTTCCAGAACAGATTTCTCCCTAACCAGTAAAGGAACATCTCATTTGATTAATTAAAAAATCACTAAACTAAACCCAATAGCAACACAACAGAACTCCACAAACTTTCTGTGTTACTTCCCTATGGAAAAGATGCAAAGTAAGTAGAGAACTAAAAGTCATTATAACAATGCTGGAACCAGTTTTACTTCCCTTGAGGACTATGGCAGGAGGCGGCTGTCAAATACCATCTCCTTCTCCTTGCCGAAGTGACATTACGTGTGTGCCAGAGTCATTGCTGTACTGAAGCTGTTAACTGGAGTTACTTTGACTTTGTTGTTTGCTTACCTTGGCATGCACCTTCAGAAATTCCTATAATGATAAATCCTGTATGTAAGAACTTCTTTACTGAAGTCAGTTTGTGCAGTCTGTAGTGTCAAAGAGCCAGTGGATATCTTGACTCTCAGTGAAATTATCCTTGCCTGTTTTGTTCTTATCTGGCATGACGGGGTTTATGTCTTTCTGATAGCAAGTATTAGCAAAAACAAAACCGATCTCTTCTCGCTTTTTAAAAATAGAGTAAACACATACATAGTTTACTCAAATAACATGATTACATGGCAGGCTTTTTGAGTTCATCCTGTAACTTTACGAAAGCTGAGCCCTGCAGTATCAGTAGGGCTTAATTACAAGCAGTCGTCACTGGGAGGAACAGTTCCTAAATCCCACTTGCAGTCTTGATCAAAGTTGTTATAATGATAGGAAGCACCACAGTGTGAGAGAAAACAGGAACAGGGTTACCTTCATTTGGGGACGCCGTTTTTTCTGAAGTGTCTCATCAGCTGCTTGTGAAGCCATCATGTTCAATTAGAACTGAAATTGAAGTACCTTGTAGGGCAGTTTCAGTCAACACATGCCAAAAATATCTTGGTGAAAAAAAAGGCATTTGTGGGGCTGTGCTTTTATCAATACTTCTCACAGGAAGTAAGGTTGGTTTTTAAGCAAAGAAAAGAAAACTCCTCAACCTGTTACTGGGAAACTTTGTCCAAGGTGAGGGAGGTGAGCTGCATTGCTTCCTTATCATGTGTTGCTATGAGTCATTAGGCTTCTGCAGGCAAAGTTATGTCTTTATTAAAAGAGTGTAACTCCGTTGTCTGCAGAGGATGACTTAGATGATTCCTATGGAACCTCATTGCCTTTAGTGGTTTGAATGCATGTAACTAGAATGTATTTCATGAGATATAACAATTTACTTTCTGTTGTGTGCTCTGGCTATTTGGAATAGACAAAAGTAACGTGCCAGAAAAGGTTGTTGGCTTCTAGGGGAATGTTAAAATAATTTGGATCGCAAAGTGAGAAAATACCTCTTTAAATAAGATGAGGTCATAGTTATACTGTGATGGCAGCACTTTTAAGACAAGGGTGTAGGTAATGTTTTTCTTTTTCTCTATGCTTTCATCTTCCTTTCGTGGGAGATAGTGTAGAAGAAAGCAAGTATTGGAAAAGTGCCTTGAAAGGCTTGTTAAGAGCATTGCACTGTGGAAGACCAATGTAGGATTAGGTTATCTTAGGATGCAGAGTTTATAAAGAAGTGATGGAGTTCTAATCAATAAAAGGAGTGAGAAGGTTGGACCTGTTTAATCTGTTGTTTGTGATAAGCCACTGGCTTCAAGGAGTAAGACTTCAAATTTGCCAGCCATTCATCTGAAAAAAATACAAACTCAGAAGTACTCCCACTGTGAAGAAAAACAAGGGAGGTATAAATGTGCGGTTGTTCAAAAGGAAGCTTTTTGTCTATCCTGCTAGATTGCTTGGATGCTTTGGCAATGAAGTCCTGATCTGGAGAGGACTGTTGCAGTATAAAATTGCGCAAGACATGAAGAATAATAGAAGCAAGGACTTTTAAGTTATTGAGTGTTTAAATCTGCATTTTCCTACCAGTGGAGATATGAGACCTGCGTTATTTTCCAGGGAATGTTTTTCTAGTGTAGTATCTAATTTAACCCTGACATTCTCCTTGTGCGTCACAGTAATGTTAAACTGAAAATGCTGTCTATCACTCAGAGTTCCTTTATGCCTTTTTGTTTTTCTTCGCTCTGTATCTGTGGAGGAGTGTATATTAAATCTCTTTTGTCCTTGTTTAGGTTTTATGCTGAAAGATCTCAAGTTGGTGGGTAAATGTTGTGTGGGAACACTTAGTACTTTAAGTAGCCTGGCTTCTGTTTAGTTTTGCTGTTGAGTGGAAGTTGTTTTTTTCCTTCTTTTTCTTACTCACAAACAAAGGAAGAACCCTGTGCTTCCTTCAATATAACTTGTGCAGGAACAATGTTGAGGGTGGAGGGAGGAGAGAGGGAAGGATGTGCTGTGTTCAACTTAGAATAATCCAGGGACATTTCTATAGTAGGACAAGCTACAAAGAAACTGTAACTTTCAAAACCTTTTTTAAAAATTATTTTTCTAAGGTTCAGTGTAAAGTGTCAGTGGCTTCTCTGCCAGTTTTGTTGCCCTGGTTTCTGTGGAGTATACATTCCTTTTCTTTTACCTTGGAGTGCCCCAAGGCAACAGCCTTACTAGTTTGCTCGCTTAGGAGCTGCGGCATGCTGTGTTGGGTTTGGCATGCTGTCGCCTCTCTGACTTGCACCTACTTTTCTTTTGGCGTATCAAGTGCCAGCGGTACTTGGGTTGCAGGTCCACATAGAAGAGTCCCTCAAGGTAAAAGCAGAACGCTGAAGCTGTTTGCATCAGCGGTTGTGCTTTGGGGCACAGGTAGAGATGGAAAAGATAAAAACTGAGCGTCCAGACATACAAATAAGGTTATGGCCTTTTGTTTTTTTTCTGGCAGTTGTGACTGCTGTAAATGTCTGTGGAAGCTGCCTGCATCTTGCTCAGTGATAGAAGCGATAACCAGAAAAAGCATTCCCCCTGTACCGCTTGAAATACTAGTCTCTTGACAGGCTTGCTTTGCCTGTCCATTGGTCTACTGTAAAGAAAACTTTCATTGTTTTCTGTATTCCTTTTGCTGATGACTAAGTTTTGAGGTCTGCTGCCTTAGCTTTGTAAGCCTGCAGAAACCAAATGTAAATTGCAACCTGGAAAGCCTGCCTGGAAGTTCAGGATCCTTTGGCTACCATAATCTTTGTGGTGTTTTTTGAACAAGGCCAGCTAATGCTTCTTAAGACGCTTTTGCTGGGGTCATAAGAAATTAACTAGCCAGATTGTTACGTGGGAAAGTAGTAGCAAAACTGGCAGTGATCCACATATAAGATCTGTGGTGTATGGGTTGGTTTTTTTAT
Source organism: Rhinoptilus africanus (assembly GCA_013400135.1). Classification (NCBI taxonomy): domain Eukaryota; kingdom Metazoa; phylum Chordata; class Aves; order Charadriiformes; family Glareolidae; genus Rhinoptilus; species Rhinoptilus africanus. The sequence goes on along the minus strand of VXBO01013847.1, from coordinate 18,220 downwards.
TATTTTTTAACTTCATCTTAGAGATTTCTTTTTAACTTCATCTTGGAGAGAGCAGATGATAATGCTGCACAAAGGGGATGAAATAGCCACGCTTCCCATAAAATCAACGCAGGTGGGTATTTGCTGTGCACGAGGGACCTTTAAGATTAGATTTGCCACTGACATAAAAAAAAAAAGTACGTTTAAATTGGCATTGTAGAGGGAACATGGATTAGGGCCATAAGCATTAAGCATTTGTTTCAGAAGAGGCGAATTTGACATGAAAAACAATAGCTCATGTAGACTGTGCTTCACAATACAACAGAAAACTTTCAGCTTCCGAATGTGTGAAACTCCAGACCATGGAAAACGCATGTGGGATTTGGAGGCTGATAAAGAAGCAGATGGCAGCTAAGCACAAAATGTTTTTAATGAAAATGTATCCTTATTCCTTTTTGAATTGGTTTGACAGCGGCCTGAAAAGATACGCTGTATGCGGGGAATGAGGAACAGGAGGGAGAGAATGACAGTGAGTGGGAAGAGTGGTCCATATGTACCTTCTACTAAAATGTTTAAACATATGGAGACAGTAACATGATGTATTCTCACAAATATTCGGAATCTGCTCCTGTTTGTTTACACGGAGCTCAAAAGATAATGCAGTTGAGTGGTATCGTTTGACATAGCTTCATTGACTTGTGTGGAACTTACCAGTGTACACCATCTGGGAATCTGCTCCCTGTTGATTCAGCAGAGTAGTGGAGAAAACCATGTGCTGGGATTTTTTTTATTTTTTTCCCCCTTCTTGTTTTCCCCTCTCTGAGGAGTATTCACTATATTCCTGTGTCCATCCATGAACTATGTAGATGTGAAGAGAAAGAAGTTGGGAGCCGGAGATGCCGAATCAAATTGCGCTTAATTTGCTTTAAATTAATTACATCTGCATGCTTTTCTCTGTTTGCTGCTTCATTTAAGGTTTTTTATGTTTTTTCTTAAACCCTGAAATACAGTAAAAATAGTGTATATCAGCAGAGGACAACATGCTTTAAAAGTTTTATTCTTTTAACAAGCAAATTTTATGTGGTATAATGTTAAGTGAAGCTAGTCTGTGTAACACCAATCCTACTTTTGTTGGGTTAAAAAAAAAAATCATAGAAACCTGAATATATTTTGAAATGGACAGGTTCTTTGTCCGTTTGATTGGTATGAAAACTCTCCAGCAGATAAACGTCTTCTGAAAGGAATAAACAGAAGGGTAGACAAAAAAAAAAAAATCGTAAAAGACGCAGTTGGTGTCACTGAGTTAGAAAAATCTGGAGCACGTTAAAAAAAATTTTGTTAGTGTTTTCATTCTGAATGAAGGTTTTTCCTGACTTTCACTCCCCTCCTGAGAAGCCTGTTCTCCAGCCAGAGGTTTCCCAGAATTTTTATTATGGCTGTGAGAGCATATTTAATTACTAAGCTTGAATGGCCACAGAGCAGTTTAGGCCAATCTGCAGTTAATTACTGTAGCGGTGGTTTATATTCTGAGAAAATGGCTAAAATTAAACAAATGTATACGTGCTGTTTTTCTTTCTGTTGCAAAATGCCATAACCTGGGAAGAATATCTTGAATCTTGCAGCCTGCACTAGTTGCCAAAAACTAGGTGCTGATGTTGAATACTTGTCCAAGCTTCCTAGTTTCTTGTGGCAGAAAGATGTGTTAGTGTCTTTGAGAGGACTTCAAATTTTGGAGTTTTGTTTTCTGGTATTAAAAGACTTCATGCAATTAACTAGGTCTGTCATGACACCTTGCTGTGGATTTAAAAAAACAACAAACTTTTAAAAATCCTTTAAAAAATTTAGACCCTTTCCCCACTTTTTGGAATAAAGAATAAAAAAAAAGCTAGAAGTAAGTGTTCTTATGTTTTTTAAAATACCTTGAGTCTTTTCTACTCACATGTACATACATGCGCACACTTTTCTCCTTACAAAATACCATATTTTACACTTGTTTCTTTGACTTTATATTTGTCAGTCCAGAGGTGTGTTTATATTCAGCAGGTGATGTGTAGCCATGTTCTAGTGACCACCCGTGCTGTTGGAGAAGTGTATTTCTTTTGCTGCTGTTTCTGATAATGGGGAGGGATAATCCATGTGTTGTGGAATGATGCAGTAAGTGTTGCCATGATTTCAGTGGAAATAGAATACCTTGCAAGTGATTGTAAAGGTGGTTAAATGTATATGTTGATTTATTTGTAATAATATAAACTCTGTTTTGCATAGAGACATTTTGATTTAAGAGAAATGAGGATTAGCAGTGCTAAAGCTAACCCCAAAAAACTTGCTTAAGCTAGGAAGTGGAGGCAGGGAGATTTTTGTGCTTTATGTAAATACATCTTACACTTGCAATTAAACAAGAGTGTGCTGTGATTGAAACCTGCCTGGACAGAAAGCCCCTCTGGATCCACACTCTGCCTGTTTTTCATGGCTTCAGATTTTTGTCTCTTGAAACTTTGAATCCTGAGTAATCTTTATTGCTGCAACAATATGGATTTACTTGAATTGTCTCATGCCAAGTAATTGCTTCACTGTCAGAAAAACAACTATAAAAATTTAATTGGAGATCACTTGTAGGAAATAGTCATTCCCTGGTTTAACGGATTGAGTTTCTCTGATGCTGCATGGTAAAGGGTAGGGAAGGAGAACGATACCAGTCCTTCTTACGAGAAGATACAGAAGCATCACTAGATTGTCACACATACAGTGTGCAATCTTTTAATTTGTAGTGCTTGAAAAAAAGTCCTGGTCTAACCTCTCATTATATGGAGATTCACGAGGGAAGGGAATACCCTTTGTAGCCGGAGGGGCCTGAGACTGCAGAGCAGAAGGGGACAGGAAGATGATGGCTACAGTCACATTCAGTGAGGGTTTCTAAGATGTTGCTTATTTATTTCAAACTTTAAAAAAACCCCGCAAACAAATACTTTAAAACCTCAGTAACATACTAAAGGTACTTTCAGTGGTACTATATGTTAGTGATGTTTTAGAAATTTGGTAATCTGCTGCTAGCTGTGATTGGAAACAGGATGCTTTTGGTTTTACTTGCAACACTTTTGCTGTTTTTAGTGTCTTGCTTTCATCCTAGAGGAGTTTCAGGATGATGCGCTGTTTAGTCAATTACTTTTTATTTTACCTTCCTGCGCAGCAGTACCATGTTAAATCTATGAAATTAAATATGCATCTAAACTTGAACCAAATCTTTGGTTAACCTGCTTAACATGGACTTCTAGGCCCCATTGATGTATATTAGACAAATGTTTGTTAGTAGAATAGACGCTTGTATTGGATAGTTACTTAGGTGTAATGTAAGACTTTAATTTGATGATGAATTTGCAAAACAACTGGCAGCTGGGAAAAGCTAGCAGCGTTATAGGGAAAATGTCAGAGAAATGTCAAGTGTAAAACCAGAAGAAAGCTGTGTTTTTGCTGTGTTCTTGCAAACGTTGCAGGGACAAGGCAAACTCAGCCTGGCTTCCCATTTTCCACAATTCTCTGTTGTGGCTCTTAACCATGCAAGGAGTCCGGCTTGTAGTGAGTTGCTACTTTTTTAGGGATTTCTGTTTTGACAGTTAATGCTTGTATGGATGTCTTAACGAGGGGTGAACTTGAGCCATGGTCTCTTTGTCTTGGTGGGGACCCTGAAAAGATCTGTCTTCCACTCAGTTGTCCGTTTTCTTGGAATGTATAGAAATATATCTTTTGTGGTCACTGATCTGTGACTGAATTTGGCTGCAGTGGGCTGAAGGAGGTTTGGAGGCGGGCATGTGAGCAAACTCACTGAACTTGCGAGCCCACTTTTTTTTAGAAGTAAAGGTAAAATTTAGGTTCAACCCTGGATAGGAATCATGACCTCTAAAATTTTGAATAGTAGGTGCCATTTTCCTTTTTTCCTTCCCCAAACACACATGAATGTAGGAATAAATCGTCCTTAAGCATTTTCATAAATTGTTTTCATGTGGCAAACAAGTTTTTCAGTGTTAAACAGTGATGAAACAGCCTTTGTTTAGCCTTCCTTCCCACTAATAGTGTGATTTCCTTCTCAAGTCTGTTCATGGCTCTGAGAATTAACTTGTAATAAAAAGATGCTAGGATAATAGTATGTTAATACAGATTGTTGAATTGCCTTTTTCTTTCGAGGTGAACTCAGCTTGGTTCAGTTGTCGACTGCCTCTTCCTCCCCCTCCCCAGCAAAGTTTTCAGCGTTTGGAATGGAATGTGCATGTGCTATCAGCCCAGCGCTAAAAATGATTGAGCAAGTAGTTTGCCCACCATAAAATGGTAAGGGTTTGAGGTGCCCATAACCTGTTTTTCTAAAGCTAGAAACCATGTGCCAGTCTCTCAATTATTAATTTTTTTTTGTTTACTGTTTCTTGCTGGGCAAAGTGAACTTGCAGTTACTTGCCCAAGGTGTAGTTCTGTATGCCCTGGCTAAGTATTAAATGCATCTGTGTAGCCCTTGAGGACGTAGGCAAGAACGAATTCAGCGTATGAATTGAGGATCCCTCTTGGAAAAGCTGGTGTTTTTGTGAATTTTGTTATGATTTGCATGTTCAGAGGGATTGGAGAGGCAACTCAGAGTTCTCATTGTTGGTAGTTAAAGTTCAGATTATGCTCTTAGGTGGATCAAGCTTCTAGGTTGTACACAGTGTGACCTTTCCGATGTGTTTTTTCCTTGTTGCAACATATTGGGTTGATAGCTGCTTAATTGTTCCCTTCTTAATAAACAGCGTTCTGTGGCTGTTGAGACTCATCTCTTCCCAGCACGCTCAGTGTCCCTGCATAAATGACTTCTCTAACTTTTTACTAGCATAGCTCAATTGAGGGGTCTGTTTCTCCTATTTTGT
>VXBO01013847.1:0-13329 GCA_013400135.1 Rhinoptilus africanus | reverse complement strand
GTTGTTTTTTGGTTTTTTTTTTTTTTTTTCCCACCCCACCCCACCCCCGCTTGTTGTGTGATGGATGTAAAGCTTGTAGTTTGGGGAAATGATGCCATTTAGGAAGCATGTTTGAAGTGTTAAGCGCGCAGAGAAAGTCTTTTATATCAATGCAGGCCTTGGGAGGAGGAGATGTTTTTCTATGTATAGAAACTTCCCGTATAGGATGGCAAGAGAAGGTTGCAGGGGGATTGCCTGTCTCTTTAAGTGGGTTTATAATTGGCTAGGAATTTTTGTCAGCTTAGTCACTGCAGCATTCAGCGGATGAGGGAAAAAAACCACAGGCCCCAACCGTTACGGGCTGTGGATAGGCTCTGTCATCCCAAAGGAATGCATGTGAACAAAACACTTTGTGCGGTGCAACCGTTGGCCTAAACAGTATTGCATTCTTAAAGCAGCCTCTGAGTCACATGGAGCAGATGGATTGTTTCACTAAAATGGAAGTTATGTATCACTGAGCACTCAGATCGAGCTTTTAAGTGCGGTTCCAATAGGTCACCATACGTGGATGTGATGAAGGGGTTGTAAAGGTAAGAAAAAAGAAGAAGAAAAAAAAAAACCACAACCCAAACCAAAACAACCAGCTCCTTGTTCTGTGGTTGAAATACTTTTTGTGGCATTAAAAAGGCAGGAAGGTCTTTTGCTTTGTTAATTACTGGGCTGGCACACCGGTCTAAAGATTTCTCTATAGGTTTCAGACAACCGTGGTCTTAATTCTGAGGCACTTTGTGTTTCTCCGGGAGGCTTCATGCTACCCAAAGTAATCCAAAGAAACCCCTGTTTTGTAGAGGTGGAAAGAAAAACAGCAAACCAAGCCCCAAACCTATTGGCTCTTCTCACAATGAAACCAGCTGCTGCTCGGCTCTTTTATCCCCCCACCCTGCCCAGCCTTTCTCCCCAAAAATCTATCTTCAAGCTGTTCTCTCTAGTGTGCATAGTGTATTGATTAGAGAGACACGTAGCTCAGTCTCTGTGGGTGGCGTTACCCTTTATTTGGCTTTATCTCTTCCCTTTAAGGGATTTGAAAGCATCTGATAGGAGTGGTGCCAGTCTCCAGCCTTCAAAGCGTGCAGAGGAGGAGCTGCCACTTCTGGCTAAACAAATTCAGAGCTGTCAAGTGACTATTTTTTTTTTTTAATTTGTTTTCCCCCCTCCTGTTTTGTGGGGAATCCTTTTTAAAGAGTGGTCTAGGATTTAACAGAAAACGCGGCCTCCAGTTGGTCGATATTGACAACTGCTGTCATTTGGCAGGCTGTTGCTGTTTGGAGTGGAGCAAGTTTGGAGGTCTTAATCTGGTTATCACTAAGACAGGTGTTTCAGAATTAGTACCTCCCTATGTAGTATTAATTGAATCTTAAATCATTACAACACAAAGGGGAAACATTGACTAAATTCCCTTCCATCTCTGGAGCTTTCCTCATGAAGGCAGCACATGAATAGGAACTTTCTCTTTGAAAAGATGCTTTACTTCTTAAGTGCTTGATGAAGGCTGTTTGGCAGAATCAGAATTGACTGGTCCATGTGAAACACTACATGCAGAACTGAAATTGCAGTGAGTCACTGTCTGCTCTGCCTTTTGTGATCTGAGAGTCTGGGATAAAATACTGCAGTGGGTGTTACAGATAAAACCCAGTATGCAAATCCTTAATTCAGAGATCAAGCGTTCTTCCTCTTCTGCTCACTGCAGTTGTTTGACTGTGTGCATCCATTTCTCTTCTGCAGAAGAGAAATTAAAATAATAGTAGTACCTTGCTCCAGGAAATGAATAGAGGGGGTGGCAGGGAAAGCAAATACAACTTCCAGCAAACCAGCTGTAGAGGGTTTGTTAAATTCAAGGGCTGATTTAGGATCAAGTTGTTTACAGGAGAATAGAAGTCATTGGAATATATCTTACAAAGCAAAAATTTCATATTCTTCCTAGGCAAAGATTTTATTCTTTTCTACCCTTAGGAAGCTTCTTGGTACAGTTAGAATTATCTGCACAGGGCAGATGATCTTTTTAGGAGAAAAGTGAAATATATATAGGTAAGAGAGAGTGAGACGGCATTTTTGGAGTGGGGAACGCAGTGGAAATCTCTCGGTATGGCGGTGCCTGGTGAAAGTGGTAGGCCACTGAAATCTGTGTCGATTGCAGATCCCAGCCTCTAGCTTCTTGTGTCTTGAGAGCTGGGCTTCCTGGTTTAAAAGAAACATTTCTCTCTGTGAACTGGCGTTGCTGTAGCATGGCACTGTTTTAAGCATACTGGGATTTGTGTTCTGTATCTGTGGTGGGCTGTTAGGGCTCAGGATACAGTGTCCATATGCTTCCCGGTTGGATAAATTCAACATCGTACGTGTAGTACCCTAGAACTTCAAGCTGTGAAGCTTTCTTGCTTTTCCTGTCTGCTTATTAAATATTTATTAAAATGGTATCTGGCCCGGGATGAGGGAAGAGGAGGAAGTATTATTGAACAACGTGGGGCTTACCAGTCACCATAAATGGTGCAAAGCTCTGTGCAGATCCTCCAAGAGATGTACTTTGTTTACATTAAGCGTGATTAATAAACAATATCTGTAATAAGGTTACTTCAATGAAATGGCATAGCAAGAAGTAAAACGTTTGCTTTTCTGTATCTGCTGAGTGGGCTGCATGATCTGACCTGTATGGGATGGTACTGTCTGGACAAAGAATGTCATGAGCAAGTGGACAGCTATTTTGCGGTGTTATCCTACTCATTCTTCTAGTATCCAGGAGACACTGGAATTGGTGCGAATAGCTCTGTGCCATGCCTGGTTAATCACAATGCCTTGAAGCAGGAGTTAAAAAAAACCCCCAAACCCTAAAACATCCTCACCCCCACATTGTACTAGTAAAGGCTGAAGGAAAAGGAGAGTTCCCTCCTTTGTGTTCCCAGCAACAGCAGTGATTGCGGCAGTAACTTGCCTGGGTTCTCACAAGCCGTGCTCCTGTCTTCTTTTTAAGACCTCTGCCTTTTCTGTCCTCCCCTTCCAATATGCATTTGCGAACCTGGGAGCGTTCCCTTTGCCTGCTTGCTCCTTATCGCTGTTCTCTGCAGCAGCACAGAAATGATGTGCCTGTCTATTCCATTCTGCTGCTGCTTGGTAAACTAATGAGCAGAGGCACTGCAGCTGCCAGGAGGAATTCCTTTCCAGCAGTTTTGCGAGAAAAGTCAGCAGGATTAGGGCCTGGCTAAAACTTGATGTTTCAGCAAATCTGCTATGCAAACCATTTGGGTGAGGGAGAAAGCAACCAGAGTGGCAACCAACTTTGCTTGAGGCAGAAACGAACTGTGGGAACAAGAAGGAGACTGTCTTGTTCTCTGTAAACCGTAGTGCTGCTTAGAGCATTTTGGTGTGCTTGAGTGTGTGTGTGTGTGTGTATATATGTATGTACTTTTTTCTTTTCTGCAACAACACCCCAAGTTACTGTCTGTCCTGGCTTAGAGGAAACGATTATTTCAAAAGCCTTTCTTAATAGCTTTCTTAATAGCCTTTTGAGCTGCTCTGATGTTTTGCTGTTTAGATGTGCCAGATCGTGCACTGGATCTCACTGTTCTGGAGGACCTACTTAGTTATCTGTCTAGGCAGGGAGCACTGAGGCACCTCCCAAGTATTTAAAAATAGAAGTAAACATCTCATACTTGCTCTTCCTTCCTTGATTAAATTTATAGGGTTTGTGTTGGGCTTGTTTTGGTTTGTGTGGGTGAGTGGGTGTGTCTTGTGGATGAAAAAGTAATTGCAGGAGAGCTGGAGTCAAAGGAATATGTTTCTACATTAGTTTGGGAGTCATGAGGTCTTCGGTCATTTTACTTTCTGGAATCAGTATACATGAAGGTTCTGCTTTCTATGCTTTTAAGATTTTTTTTTTAATTATTATTATTTTTTTTTTTCTCTTTTGGTTCCTAGTGGCTGTCTAGTGAAATGCAGCTCCTGTGGGAGGTTGCAGTCACAGCAGTGAGAGGTAATCTTTTGGGTAGCTTGGGCCATTGCCGTGAAATATTTGAAGTGTCTGGAGAGAGACCTTGAACTGTGCTGCCTTAGAGGAGTGAGTACAGAAGGTAGATCTCATCATGGTACTGTTCGAAAGACAGACTGCAAACAATAGCTTTCTAGGACAGGAAAAATGCAGAAGTGTGGTAACTGCAGTAGCCAATAGAGGAAGAATCTACAGATGTGATTATAGTAATGTTCTTGAGTAAAATTAGGTAAAGCAGGTATTGAACTCTTTTTTGATTTTTCTTGTTAAGTGCTTTGTTGTGCTAGTAATTTTCTTCTTTTCTTGTGAAGCAGGTGTGGTTTAACCTACCTACATGCTGCAGTAATGAATGCTTATACTGTGTATGTAATATGTGGAAAATAAGATTAGCAGAAATAATAAAAACACAGTGTTTGTGCTGCTGCAGATGTGAGAGCTAATGGGACACCCAGAGGCAAGTGATGAACAAGTTAAACAGGGACCAGGCACTCTGGTTTAGCAAGCTGTTCTATTCTGAATGCAAGCCATGGGTACAGGTTAGACAGTGGTTGCAAACTTGTTTGTTTGACTTTTGCCTACGTGTTTCCTGAGCCAAGCTGCCTTAATTATATGAGGGATTTGCTTCTCAAAATGACTTCCAGATAAAACATTACCTAGACTTGAATGAAGCATACATCTGTAGCAATCCTGTCTCCAGGTGAGGAAAGTATTCCTGAGGGTCTGTTCTATATGCATTTCCCTTGGAAGATGCCTATTGACGTGTTTTAGTCTGTTTTCTCACTACCTATTGTATAGGGCCAGGCAAGAAAGTAGTAATTATAGAGAAAAATATTCTGGGCCGGAGGGTCCGCTTTGTAGCGTGCATTATAAAGGGCTGTTTGATTTGTCTTCAGCACCACTTTGTGAACCTGAGCTGAAGAAAGCCCCTAGAGAAGAGTAATTGTAGGAAACCTTTGAATTCTGCAGTGTTGGATAACTTGAACGATACATCACTGGCAAACTTGTTGCTTCCTGTCAAAACCAAGGAAGTGCTGATCTCCAGTTAGCTGATGTGAAAAGGCTTTTGCAGATACTGATGAAACATGAAGAGTGCAAGCGATCTGTGGACTGCTGCCCAACTGACATGACAGAGAAGTAGTCTTTTGTATGATTAGGTACAAGCCTTTTCTTACATCCCTTTCTGCAGGTATTTTGGGCTGTACCTTGGGTGGACAAACTACTCGGCAGCTTGTGTCACAATGGTGCACTTACCAGGGGCTCCAGGTAAAGCATAGACTGAGATTCATTTGTAGACGTCTGTCCTTGTCAAGGGAACTTTCACTGTGGAGGCATCTCTTGCTTCTGTCGTGTTCTTACTCTCTGGACATTGTGGCAAAACCAGGTTGCAAACCAGGGCTCCTAAATTAATGCTAAGTATTTCGCCATTAATGCATCATGTTGTATCTTGCTTCATCCTAGGACAAGATTGATAAAATAAAAGGCATCTGCCAATATATGAGAAAGATTTTCATATATATCAGCTTTCTGTCTTTGACAGAACTGGGCTGCAGCTTTGCCCTTGATTTCTAATCTTGTTTCCCCCACATCAGTGTGGGGTTTTCTAATATGAAGGTGTGGGGTCATACAGTAATTTAGTATTTGGATTCTCATTATAATGATTTATGTGTGTTAGGAACATTTTGTGGGAGAGAGGCTCAGCTCTTTCTGGATACAGTGATAAATAAGTGGTGAAATCCGGGTTTTTCAGTGAGATACTCTGATTAATTTTATTTATCTTAAGAACTGTTCTGGTCCGCAGTGCTCTGATGGGTGGTGTACAGCTTAAATGTAAGATGCCTGAAACCAGTAGTCCTGTTTGAAAATCTAGGCCAGAGGATTTTGCCAAGAGTAAACATTGTCTCATGGTGTGAAAAACAACCAAACAATTTTAGTTCATTAATATAATTTACTTGAACACAGACAATGCACTTGACATGGCTGTTTATACCCAGGCTTTTATGCAATTCGTATATCTGATCGATTTTTAAATTGGTTGGTTTAGAGCAGGCCAACCAGAAGTGGTTTATTTAATCTATAGTAGTAATTCCTAGATTGTCCAATTACACTGGATTTATTTATTTAAGCAGGCACCTTAAAACTAATCTTCCAGCTGGCTTCAACAGGATTTTCATTGGGCCGTTCCATTGCTTTTTTTCCTTTTTCTAAGGCTGGAAGGCATAGAGCCTTTGATTATATCAGCTATTTCTGTAGTAAAGCTGAGAGAAAAACCTACTTTAACTGTGGAGTCAGGTCCCATTCAGCTCCTGTTGGAGCCAACTGGTGGGTATACACTCTAATTTCACTGTGTTTCACGCTGGAAGCTCCAAGACCAGCATCTGGATCTCAATGATCTGCCCTGGAAGCAGAGATGTGAAGGATGCTGTATTTGCATCCCAGCATGGAGCAATCTCATCAGAAATGCTGCTGCTCTCTTTAAAAGCATTTCTTTCCAGAGTTGCTTCTTCTCTGGCAGCAAGGATAATTCAATTTTGGGGGAAAGCAGTCACTGGCAATGCAGTTAGTACAGCTGCCCTGTAACAGCTGGTGTCTTTTGACAGTGTAAGTGACCGGAGAGCTTCTCCTCTTCCTCTTGCCTTTTCTCCCGCGTCTACCTGGTTAAGGGTCAGAACAGCACCGGAGCTGATGGGTCTGTCTTGTGCTGCTCTTCGCAAGTACGCGATGGGAATGGGAGGGTTGTTGTAGGCTCTCTTCTTCCTATGTGTGAACTCCCCTCTAATTTTGTGGGCTTGAGAGCAGTTTCACCCAATGTGTGGGTCACGTGGCTGTAATTGGGTTTATGGAATCTCCCCAGTCCTGTGCGTCCCCTGGGGTTTGTTGTTGTCAGACCTCATTTTACCCCCCACACCCTTCATACTCTTTTGTTAATCCATGAGTTTTGGGAATGTTTGAATAGTGTTTATTGCTTTTATTGTTTGGGTGGGAAAATGGCCATGGAGCTTTGATTGTTTTATGGCAGGAGAAAGGCCTTGTGGAACCCCAGGCACTTTTCTTTTTAACCCCAACAAGGAGTGCAGAAAAGTAACCAGTAATTTAATTCTAAGTGAAGAATCTCTTGCTGGTTACAGCCTAGGGGCATCTTTTATTTGAGTCCAAAAATCAACCAGAAAATAAATTTAATTACTTACTAATACGTCTTGTAAAAGCATGGATTGGTCCACACTGCAAAGGAGTTTTGGAGCTGCTGGTGAGAGAGAACATAGACTTCAGTTTTGATGGTAGATTAAATGTTGGATGTCAGCGCTTTCTCTGATAACAATGTTGTTGAGATTCCCCTGCATGCCTGTAGCTTGCCCCGTAAGTTAACTTGAGTCTTCAGCTTGTTTTGTCATGCCTCATTTGGAAAGTTTTGATTTGGGAAGGGGGAAAATAATGCTGCCTGCTTTTAAGCGTCTAAAACAACAGTGCAGAAAGCTGGAATGGCTAATTTGGAAGCTTGTGAAAGAAGTCTTATATGTTCTTCTTCAAAGAATGACTTAGTTCTATCTTGTTATATCTTTCAAAAGCTCAATCATTAGATCATTGGTATCATTAAAATATCAACAGATATAAATGATGGATGTCTAGTCCTGGGGTTTGTTTTTTGAAAGGTACCTTTTTGCAAGGTGAAGCCCTTTCTCCCAGCACATTTGGTGTTTATTAAGTGTATTTGTTTTAAAATAGTGCTAAGCAATGCTCCCTTCACTCGATATGATTGCATTTTTTTTCCTGTGGATAAAGAGAAACAATATTTAATTATTTACTGTGTTCCCAACAGTTTAAAAATAAATGTTTGTAGGCACTTTGTGTCTGTGTTAATTTATATGCTAAACACTGTTGATAATGATTTGAAACATGTCAGCTTGTTTGATATTTAATGTTTTCTGTGTACAGAAATTTACATAGTTACGGGTTTAAAATTGTTGTGACTATCCCTGGTAAGAGAAAGAAGGTGATTTATTACTATCATTCTCGACATAAAATACTTTGAATAATACCCCAAATGATTTTTTTCTTGTTCCCTTTTCCAGTATTTTAAAAAGTTTAATTGCATCACAGTATTTAGATCAGTCTGAATTTGTTCTCATGTGTCTGAATTTTGAAAGTCTTTGCCTATATTCTGCATGATCATTTCTGTGTGTGGGCAGCTGTTTAAAATGATCTTGCACTTGACGATGTTAGCCTAGGTTCAGTTTGGTTTGTATCTCTGTCCTATGGTTGCTTTATGGGAAAGTCACTTAAGTTGCAATGTCCCATCTGTCCGATAAGGAGGATAATCTTATTTAACGTGAGTACTGTGGTGCACCAATTAATGTTTGTGAGTGGTTGCAGGTGCCTTTTGAATACTACATAAGGAATTGCTGAGCATCTTGCTTGGAAAAAATTTGTTGTTAAATGCTTTTTTGGTTACTGTATAACCCTATTTTCTTATATCGCACTGGACCAGTGGTGTGCATGACTATATTACAGTCAGGCAGCTTGCTGCTTCTGGAAAATAAATCTGTCTGGGTGCGTGTGCTAGACTTTTTTTGGAAGCATATGTAAAGCCCATTAGGCAAAAGAGACTTCTATTCATCACTTGAGTATAAAGATCCAATGGGAAAGCTTACAGATTTTTCTTCCAGCACACTTTTTAAAGAGTTGAGGTATTGTAGAGGAAGGAAATATACACAAGAAGGAGTACCTGCTTCTCTGTTATTTTTTTAACTCCCTGATTTCTGTCATATTTTTACTCCTATAGCTAAGGCAAGAACGGTATACAAGTTTTTTGGAGTAAGGGAACAAAAGTAGTCTTTTAAGATAATATTATGATTACCTTAATCTTTATCATAATAATTCATATTGCTCTGTCACTATGGATGGGGAATTAGCTAATGTGAACTAACTATATTTGCTCTGGAAAGCCTGATTTTTTTTAGAAAGAATTTAAAAAAAATTTTTTTTAAATGCATCTCTGCAAGAGAGGCTAATGTTACCTGTTAGCAGGTTGAATGAAGTGTGTATGGAATCAAACTCTAGCTCTTCTAAAATGTTGGAAATAAGCATCTTACTTTACAATTCATTCATGATCCAGCTCATTAGGAAACGATCTGTTTACTTAATTCTATCTGCATTAAAAAGGAGACAAATTTCAGACCCTTTTCTCATCACCAAGTCCAATCCAGTGAAGGCATAGGAAGTATGTAAGCATTGTGACTCAAGAATTGAATGGTCAAGGTGACTGGGAAGGTGAAATCAATTATCTGCTAAAATGTTGGTTCAGGTATGTCTTTAGGAACATGAACTGCTGTGCTGGTGTTAGCTAAGAATCCTGCCATGTGTATGCTTCCTGACATGGCTTTTTCCTCATTGAGAGGGGGGGCGGAATGACTGCCGAAAAATCCTCACAAATGAACCCTCCTCTTTCTTGAACTTGTACTTGAAGTGTCTCCGGCTTTTGAGTTTGATTAGCAGTGGTGTCAAAGCTGTTTGTCTTCTTTTTGTATCTGTATCCAACCACGTTCAGTTATGAAAGAAGTTTAAGTGGCAGTTAGTGGGTAGCCTGCAGAAAGGAAGAGTGACTTATTTCTGTTGTTTCATAAAGGTGTCAGCCACGCCACAGTCCTGCAGTGTCTGACTTACTCTCCGATCTGTTGCTGGTCGGCAAGAGGCCGCTCCAAACACTGCAGAAAAAGCATCATTTGACATGAAAGGATAAATCTGGTCAGATTCATTTGGTCCAGGTATCACTCAGGAATATATTATGAATAAGGTTTTGGTGCATATTTATTTTCAGTTTAAAGAAGCAAAGCAATGCTGATACGTGGGTGGGGTTTGTTTTTTTTTTTTGTATAGTCTGCTCTAGTCAGCTGGTATCTAGGAGCATCCTTTTGTAATCTTCTAGGAGCATGGCTGTTCTTTGAGATGTAGAAGAATTGGGAGAGGTTTTCCTGTAATAAAATAAGCCTTTAGCAAGCAAAAAATTTATTGCGATGGGATTTTGTTTGTTTTAAATGGAACAATTTCCCCTGTGAATAACTGGTTTGTGGGTAGCAAATATATAAATTTGAATGTTGTGGTGGGAGAATGTTGGTAAGACAGAGGTCTGTGAATGTTTCTGAGAGTGAACGTTAGCAAAGTTCTTCCTGTAGAATCCTTTCTCAGAAAATAGGGTATGCCTTGAAAAAGCAAAAGGTAAAGTTGCCTAGAACGAATGAGGCTTAGGTCTACGCATCAGGGAAAACATCTTGATTCTGAGAAGCGTTTGGCTGCGGGATAATGCCACTGGAGGAACAGGAGGAAATTTCTGCTCATGTAGGGGGAAAATGAGATACAGAATACTTAAGTGCCTTGATCAGATTCACTAAGACAGTAATAGTGGAAGGAGAATCACATGCTGCCTGTCTGGTAATCCAGCGAGAAGGTGGTTGTGCTTTGCCAGCTTAGTAGCAATGACAAGGGCATGGCCTTCTGGGAGAGTTCCCCCCATGAATTTGCTATACCTGTGGGTTTTCAAACAAAAAAAACTTTGCTATGTATCTGTTTTATGTGTTACTGTAGTCTACAAGCTAACATGAGAAAGTGGCATGGATTTGTTTTTCTTCCTCCTTTATTCACCTGCTGGAATTGGGGATTTACTGAAGTGTGAGTGGATAGTGAGCATTTCATTTGTTGAAAATAAAATAAAGATGCAGTGAACTTTAATTCTGAAGAAGCTTAAGTCTTTCAAACAAATCCTCCGGGGAGTCATCTCTGTGTACTGCATTGACTGAGAAAGATTGACATGGTCGGGTTACGTTTGTAGAAACAAACATGTTTTCCAAGACCCTAGTTAGTTATAATTCATAATGCCTTGTTTATAAAGGCTCTTTTCCCTGCGAGCTGGCTGCAGCGCTGTAAGTGGTCTCTCTGCTCTGTTTGGATTCCCCGTAGCTGGGTTTGTACGGCTGGAAAGTGCATGGCTTTTGTGTGGCTCATAATCCACTGTCTGAGCATCATCCTTTAGTTTACTCACAAAGCAAGCCTATGTTCGTTATGCAGCAGATGAGTTCAGCCGGCAAAATTTTTATCAGTGCAATGAAATACATCCAAACAAGTGGAGGGACAATGGGCTTTTTTTTTTTTTTGAAGTTCTCCATGGCTTGCAGATGAGGCATCCGGATTGCTCTTCTTCTGGTGTAGCTTGGTATTTTCTTCTTGTTTGACACACATGGATTTAACTCTTCGGTGTAGGGTGCTGCTCTGCCAGCATCTAGGGCTGGGCAGTATTGAACTGTGACCTGCAAAAGCTTACTTGGTAATCTTCCTTGACCCTATTTTACTTGGAAGACTCCCCTGGGAATCCCTAAGGGGAAAAAAGAGGGGTTGGAGGTGGGTGGTTATTGAAAGCAGTTCAGTTTTAGTAGAACTGGGCCAATCTGAGAATTACTGGCACAGTTCTGTGAATTTATTCATATTCATTTGGCTTGTTTCGTTTTTTGGATGCTACTTAAGTGAAAGAAAAACTCTGGATAGTGAGGAAGAAACTATTTTAGTTGCTTCTCCTTCCCTAAATCGAGTAGGGTAGCGCTGCCATTTCCATGCACCAGCAGCGTGAAGGTTGCAAACTTCTTTCCACAACATTTGCAGAACTGTATGCAAGACTACTAAATTCCCCTCATCTTCCTGCCAAAAATAGTAAACCTTTTAAAAATATGTGAAGCATTGCAAAGCTTGTGAGTACCAGTGTGCTGAGATACAAAGCTTTTTGCATTTTAAGAGTACCGTTTTAGGTGTGCTGTGGGCTTACTTGTGTACTGCAGGCGTGCTACCTTGTCAGATCTTGCAAGCTAAGGAGGCTCAGACCTACTCAGTTCTGGAAGGGAAAACTTCAGAGAAAGCTTAAATCTTAGAAGAACGTGACTGATTGAAATTGGTATTCTATTTTTAATTATTGATGCTGCAGCTTAGTACTGGAGGCATTGCTGTATTCCGAATGGTATCTTTTGGACTGAGTGCTCAGCATAGATCTTCACTGCTTGAATCAGCACTTATGGAAGGTACTTTTCCTCTAGAATTTTAGAAACTAAGTAGTTCAGAGTATGCAACTATTTTATGTTTTCTTTACTTTTTCAATTTAATACTGTCACTGTGGCTTTGTAGACTTACCTGTGATGTACTATTAATCACTTTCAGAGCAGCTGCTACCTTGCTCCCAAGAAGTGGGTGAAAACAGTTGATAATGTTTGCAAAGCACTTTGGGATGTTTTGAAATGAAAAACCCTTAATAAACATTATTTAGATCAGACAGTCCTTTTATTAAGTATTTGAGCCCTGTTCTGAGACAAGAATTTAGGATTAGAATGATAATTTTGGAGAAAAAGAGAGTATTATCCACATCACGTAAAACCCAAAAATTTAATGTTGGAAAGTGCCTTTACGTGAGGATGATGTTAAAGTTCTGCCAGAGATTACTTTTGCATGTTCCCTAATCTGAAACCGTGAAATGCTTGAAGTTATATCTACAAAATTTTATTTCAAAAAAAGTCATTGCAAATCAAGCAAGTAAAGAGGAAAAAAAGCGCCATGCTTACGTACATTTAAGTAGAAGATATGGGAAGTATTTGCACTTCAGATTTGCATGAAAACAATACATTCTTTCAAACTATTACATATTTTACAAATAAGCCGTACTTAACCTGGTAATTTTTTGAAGTAACCATAAAAGCATCTATTGAGTGAAAAGTGTCTTCTGTTGCTTCAACTCTAATCCACATCAGTTTTTCTGATTCATCTACCCATAGTTGCCTTTAAAATGTCTTGAACTTTGAAATGCACAAATAAACTTCATCCTTGTAGTTGGGAGCAATTTATTTTTTTTAAAAAAAAGGAGGGGAAAAAAAGGCATTGTTTTTTCAACTTTGCCACACCCACCACAAGATTAATTCTTTAATTTTTTGCTGGGTTGCAGTGTAATCACCGGGAAGCGTGCTCCAGCAGCTGCGTGCATTTAGTTGCTGTTTGTGACCGCACCTACGTAAGTTAGTGTTGAATGTGAATTTTTGGGATTGTGTTGGAAGTTTGAAAAAAACAAAACCCAAACCAACTTCATCTGGGCATTGTTTTTATTTATAACAAATGCTGAAATAGCTGTGAAACCTCTCTTGCTACATGCAAATTTACTTTTAAAGTGAGGTGCAAGATCAGAAATATTAAAAAAGTAAGGCAAAGCTCTTTGAGTTCATAAGAGTGAAGACATGTAGTGTTTATGTGTCTATTTGAGGAATCATGATCTAATTTTATAAGTATCAAATGAAGAA